>CAJDSM010016416.1:14348-27843 GCA_903981925.1 Ostrea lurida
TAGATAACTCTTCAAAAAAGTTTCATCTGCAAAAAGCTTGGTTTCTGATCATATACCAGTCTAGACATTTATGTTGATTTAAATTATTCGAAACTATTATGCTTTCATTACTTAAATCTATTACCGGGTATTTAAATGATTTTTGATTTGAGTAAACTACCAAACCATGGATCAAATGATACATATAAAATTATACGTATGTTAATTGTGTAGCCATTTGAAAATTTTTCCAACGGGTTCTCTGCCTCAAAAGAATACATCCACCTCCACTCCCAAAAAACAACAACAAAAACCAGTTCAACTAATAAAGAAGCACAAGTTGTGCCCATGGAAATCCCAACAGACTGTTAGAGGACCGTATTTTAGACTAATAGAATATTATCAAGGTAAAACTGTAAATTAACTGGTCATCCGTGGAAGTTTCGTAAATCACATTTTTGGAGAAAGACTTTATCACCCGAAGTCTCTATAAAATATACAGAATAATTCATTAGCATTCACTATATGTTATTTCCAAAACGAAATCACCGTTGCTATGCAATATTTTATTCATGAATCATTCGATATGTTAACGATAACCATCTAGAGAACACAAAATTACTTTGATGCATTTCATATCAAACATTTCAAATAAAATAGATCAATATCTACAAGGATTCCATTGATAAGCCCTGTTACCTGTGCTTCGTTCCGTAACCTTTCCAGTTTGCCGTTGCGGATATAACGACAAGAATTAGAGGAAGCCCTGTTAAGTAAAGACATGCACATCCTGTAAACCAACATTTAATGAAGAATTACAATATTTCAAGGAACGGTAAGCAGTCTATCGTTTGATCTGAACATTTTCTTGCATTTGGATTACTTCCAAAAAAAATCCATCTCACAATAAAGCAATCACGATATGTAAGAGCTAGAGCTATTTAAGGTTTTGTCTACTCTAAGGCTTGATGCCCACGTCGTAATGGCTCTTTACCAAGCAATGATGTTCTGTGTCGTTAAATCGTTAGTCAAGAGTACGAAATAAGATATCATTTACCCCATCCAAAGGCGTAGTAATATGCAATCCGGGATTTTTCAGTTCCAAAAACCTGTACTACTTTACTGTAAAGAAGTAGTCCCTCCACCAACATCCAAACAAACACAGCAGAATAAAAATAGTGCAACAAAAGTGCTATGACAGAGCAAATAATCTGCAAAGAAATGATATACTTTTGCGAACTGTAAAATAACCTTAAAATATTTACAAGAGAAAGTGTGAAAATAGCGAACTGAGATAAGTCTATCTCCATTTAATCCTATGAATAATACAAATAAAGGGCAATCGCGAATCCTGGAATATTAGCCGTAGAATCAGGCGTCAAGGAAGAGTACATGTAAATATCCCCTGCTGACCGGTCATATCTGGTAAACAAAGTACAATGTAATCCTTTGTCAAATGGTATGCAAATAACAGTCTAACAATTGTTATGAAATATTTTAGACAGCATTCGACCTAGTGACAAAATGAATTTGCAAATGATGTACACGTAATAATTTTGGCAGTGCACGGTAGCGTAATGATTTCACCGCCGCTACCCGAGTTCGATCCTCTGAATCGGCAGTGTTTGTATGTGAGTTGGTATCGTGGTTGCTCGATCGGACACATAGGTTTCCTTCGGAAACCCCAGTTCCCTCCCACATCGATGACCCCCCCCCCCCCTTCTGAGTCGAAAAGAAACAATAATATAAGTTATACAACTTGTTTCTTAATCGTCGTAAAATAAATAAAGTTTACTTTTTAAAAAAGCATTTTAGGACAATAACATTCATTTGTTTGTAAGATGTTTATATCTCATTCAAGAATTCTTCTCTCACGCAAACACATCACCAGCTCCAGGTACAATGTAAGGTGCCGCAAACTTTGAACTGAGCCGTGGCATTAAGGATTCTTAATCGTGCCACCGCCCACCATGGCACGAGACCTCCTTTTCTGAGACAAGAATGACCTTTGATATTCTGATCGATATATAGGGCTCAGGTGGAGTGTCACCGATCTACAGGAAATGCTTACTCCTCCTAGACGCCTGATCCGTTGCACGAGCGGGATTCCAACGTACTCACGACCTTCCTGTTACGAAGCGAACGACCTACCACTGAAAAAAGATATTTATAAATCTGACATTTCTATAACGGTACGCATTGACTAGATATACAACCTTCACTACTAAGGTCCCAAGTGTCCAAGATAATATAATACTGCTGGTGGTGTCCTTGTGTGAGGGAACTATGCTAAATCGTTCTTACCTTAATTTGAACGGCTTTGATTCCAGTCAGAAAAACTAACTGTGCTGCAGTAATGGCAAAACACAGGTTCTTATGCACACAGATTCTTTCTGAATTCAAGGAACTGAAAAAACAAAATTGTCAATAAAATCTTATATCATAGGTTTTATATACAAGCTAATTTCATGGCCTATGTCACACAAGGTATCTTGTACTTTACAAAGTGTTTCTTTTATTCACATCGTAAACTTACGTTCAGATTTAATATGAAGCGGGCTCGTAATTCTCTACCATTTGAAGCAATGCGAACCGAAGAAAGTATAAGTGCTCGGAAAATTTGTATGTATTATGGATTTGAATTATCAACAAGCGGTGAATATGATATCTTTTGATATCAAAAGACATGAAAATTGTCTTAATATTATAACATTCTTTTTATTAAGTACGCAGAAAATATTATATTTATTATATGATTGAATACTTCCTAGTTCTCTGATTGGCTGAGAGTTTTTGGCCCCAATCTTTTGCACTACATTGATAACTTTTACAGAGTTTCATTTCGGTTTGAGCATCACTGAAGAGACATAATTTGTCGAAATGCGCATCTGGTGCATAAAAATTGGTACCGTATACGATTTATATCCAACAAAGTATCTAGAAGTCAATAATTCTTCATATTCACCTCCAGGTGAATATTAGGCTTTATTGACTACTATTATATTGGATCTCAGCCAACTTGCCCCAATCAACCAATTCATCTCCTTACAATTATACATGTAGCGATGAACAATCTTGGAGGTTTTTTTTTTATCATTTTATCATATAATAAAACAATTGTTGCTGCTTTATCGGTCGATGCGATGATTTAGACACATTCAAAGTAAACAATTCACCTCGCCCTTCGTGCTCGGTGAATATTGTGCTTCTCAGGTGTCTAAATCATCGTATTGGCCTCAAAAACAGCAATAATTGTATAACATTTATATTACATGTATATTATATCATATTATATCATATTACATTATATTTCACTCACGTCACGCAGGAGAAGACCGTGATTGCCATCATCTGAGTAACCAGGGAGACGGTACATCCGAGATACGTGATGATGTTGAGGGCGGCATCATGAATGCTGTCCATCTATCAACATACATTGAGAAATCGTCCGTAGCTCAACACTGACCAAGGGTAGGAGGTCAATCAATCGAACTCTAAATGCACTCTTGGAACATAATACCACAAAAAAATTTACATCAGACTTTTTGACGAATGAATGAAAAATATTTTTTATCCGGAAGAATTGCTTGAAATTATAATTCCTTTTAAAAATATTTATGATTAAAAAAAAATTACTCTCCCCACAGCCGTCTAGGTGTAGGACCCCACAGTCTGATTGTAGTAATATTAAATACTTGATTCAATTATAGTCCGAATTTCGCAAATTTTGTGTCGCCACAACGACCTAATTTATCAATATAACCTGTCATTGGGTACAATGCTATCTGACTTATTTCATAGCAATTGATGCTGTTATTTGACTATGGATTACTCTGTTTTCCCATATCGAAATGTAGATTTTGCGGCGAGTGCGACCGGTCAATGGGGGTTTTTTAAACTCCTCCTAGCACCAGATTCCCACCTCTGGTGTATCTAGGGGCCCATGTTTGTCGTACTATTAATATTTTCTTCTTTGTAGAAATATGAATTGAATCAGTGTTCTTTATCGTCAGCTTAACATTATGTAATATTACATATTTCATACTTAAAACTTTAATCTTTAGATTACATTATGAAAGGATGAGAGTTTCGCCTATTTATATTTCAAAATTACAATTGTCAGTATCTACATCGCGCATAAAAGCCGCCATGAAGACCTGAAAATTACAAAATCGGACTTTCTGTTAACGTGCATTTTTCTAATGAATGTTTACGAGAATTTGTACATGTATACTGTTTGTATATATGTAAATATTATATTATGCACCTTAAGTATCATTTTGCGATTTACGTCAATACAAATTCAAATTGACACTGATCAAATGTCAAAGGCCATATATGATCTAAATATTTTTAAACTTCTAAACAAACAGTATACTTCTAACATCTAGTATGAATACAAACTCCTACACTTTATGAATTTTGAACACTCAATCCACTTAAAGTACTAAAGTTGGAATTCACTACAGTATTATTTGGTGTACATATTTCAACAATTTGGTGTTCAAATGGATAACAGGAGATATCAATATTCTTTGTGATCAGTCATTCAAACTTTTCAATTCAACGCATAGGTACTCTGAAGATGATATTAAAATGGAATTCCTCTTCAACAATATTTTAGTTGCTGTTGTACAGGTCTTCCAACATTCTATTGGAATCCCCATGGATACGAATTATGATATTCTTTTCATGTAGAAGTCTGAGAATAAATTCTGCTTCATAACTCATAAGAGTATGAAAATAGGATGAAGCACCCGTGGTCTTCGTCTCAATATTTACTTTATTTAGATATATCCACGGCATTTTACCTACATGTATTTAGCAAATATTGTCGTTTAACGATCTAATTACAATACCAATGCAAATTGTAATTAGGCTAAATGGTGTCTAACATTTTTCATACCAACTGAAATCGTTCTTTTCACATTGATTTTGACTACAAATTGATCCGTTTATTCTATCGAGATATAGGGCTCACAATAGGTGTGGCCGGTCAATAGGGAATGGTTAATTCTCCCAGGTACAATATCCCACCTGTGGTACAGATGTATGCCCAGGGGTCCGTATTTGCCATGAAAATAAACATTTCAATTGAATTGAGAATAATGTACCGTGTTTGCCATACCTTAATTTTATATTCTTTACTGGAGGCATAAGGCCGGTTACTGTTCCCTATTTTCATCTATTCGTTTTTCTATTTACGTTGTTCACTTTTTATAAAATGTTGATTCGATATACTGTATATAGGATGCAAATGAACTCTACATAAAAGACAGCAAAAAGTCTTCCACATTTGCTTCATCCTTAGATATTTCATTCAACAACTTGCGTGCCATATTAAAGTCACAAAACACTTTTTTAATATATATTTCATTGAAATCCGCTTTATCCTTACGAGCTCTCGGTGTTTTTATTCTTGGACAGATTCGGATGAAATTTTATCATTAAATCAGTAAGGTTTGCAGTTTCTTCCTTGGTATTAATATTTTTCTCTCCAACCAGTGATGATTAACTGTTGATGAATATATCAGTGAACTAAAATACATGTATTATGTTCAGTTCTTGTTAAGGATGTACAGAGAAAGACTGTGGTTTCAGATAGCATATTTCTGAAAGGTTGAATAAAAAATTGTTTCCATTATTGTAATGAACCCCATTCAATTCTTCAGTTAGTTGGTAAACTTTAATTCATATCAGAATATCTTGGAAGATTCATTTGAAAAATCATGGATTTCAATGAAAAACAGAGAAAAACCGGTCCGCGTGTTGCTCAGCGATTCTGCCCCTCTAGTTTCGTTAATTTTACAAATATAACTTCGTCATTTTCAAAAAATAGATGACTTTTTTTCCAATTCTCATCATTGCCTAAGCTGGTTGTTTACTGCTTGTTAGCATATGTATACCAGTAATGACCAAAAGGGTTTACATTGGCATTAGATTAAAATTATTATACTAAGTGGTTGAAAATGTGGCAAATTTATAAACGGAACACAAGGCAACTGTATATCTCAAAAAAATAAAATAGAAAAAAGCTTAACATATTCCACATCTTGAAATTTTTTGTCAAATTACAACTATTTAAATTGAAACTGAATGCATTGTAGAAGTATCTTTTAATTGTTTTTCTTAAGCAATCGAGTTGTATTATTTGATTTTACTATAATTAGTTGAGTTGGTGAATAAATAATAATGAACACCTATCGAATAAACATAAAGCGTATACTCGTCTGTTTGCGATTTTTATGACTGTATGCACTTGAGTTAGTTTCAGATACATCTAGTGCTTACTAAACAATATACTGACATCAAAGCCAGGACCTGTATAAGACCATATTGTTCCGTCTGTTGTCGACAGCTCAGCAAGCTTATAAAACAAATTTTAACTGAACAAGGTTGTCCATTCATTATACGTATCTATGACGAGTTCATTCTCCACTACATAGTTTATATACAGTCTCACACTTTCAAATGTATACTTACGGCGTCTGCCGGCGGCTCGTGCACAATTTTCACACGATCATGCTAGCTTTGTTGAGTTCTACGAACTATCGCAATCACTCTCATTTATATCACCAGAGTGTCAGATGGCTTTTTATACCGAGAGATATGTCTTTGTATCTAGAATGGACAAAAAAATCTTATTAAATGTTGTTCTTTAGGTATAGAGGAATCGCTCGATAAGTCGAGACCTATGAATCTGATTTATATAGTCGATAAAGTTGAGTGGTGTGTCAATTTTGTAATCTATATGGAATCTACATTTTGTATATATATGCGAGCGAGAGTTATGCATATATCAATCACCGAAATAAATTTTGCAGAATTCTGATTACTGCTGGATTTATTTCAACCTAGAATGTTAAATTAATTTGGAAATTCTATGGAAAGAGCATGTTTTAATAAAAAAAATTTAAAGGGACATGGACTCATTTTAATCTAAATTTATAATTTTGCAATTTTAATGTTTAAGAATAATTAACCACAGTTATTTCTAATGGTCAGCAAAAATTTGAAAATGTCAGTTGTTGAGTTACAAGTAAATACAGCGCTCACAGAGTCTTTGTACAGTAATGTAACAAGGTTCGATCCTTGTTATGTAAAATACGCATAATCTAAACTAAATAGACGTGAGAATCACTAGAAACTGTTTAATTGTGTTCAGAAATGAACTGTTATATGAAAAAATCTGCTTTACACGAAACGTATACTACCATATTCAAGTATAAGGTAACAAAAAAACATGGCTTGAGCTTTGGGTTTTACATAGTTAAGAATTGGTAAAGTGCTGCATCTCACTGTAACTCAACAATGACTTTCAAATTTTTGCTGAATCATTAGAAATACCGTAAGTGTGCATTGTAACATTAAAAATGGAAATCTAATTTGAACATCGTGTTCCATGTCCCTTTAAAAGAAATCATTTTTCATATAAAATCTCCTTGGTAAAAAAAGTAACGTACCCTTTCTCTTTAAAAAGTTACAGTACCTTTCTTTTGTGTAAACATGAAATAACATTAATATTTTACCACACACATTTTCAGAAAATAAGATTTTTCTTTAATTTTACAGAAGGTAAGATAAAAAACTTTCCCCTTCCCAAAAAAGGTTCAAAAAAAAAAAAAAATCTGCAAAAGCTGGTTTTCTGGAATTCAAATACCAGTCTAGACATTTATGTTGATTTTAAATTATTCGAAAACTATTATGCTTCAATTACTTTAAAATCTATTACCGGGTATTTAAATGATTTTTGATTTGAATAAACTACCAAACCATGGATCAAATGATACATATAAAAATTATACGTATGTTTAATTGTTTGTACCATTTGAAAAATTTTTCCAACGGGTTCTCTGCCTCCAAAAGGAATACATCCAACCTCCACTTGCCCAAAAAACAACAACAAAAACCAGTTCAACTAATAAAGAAGCACAGTTTGTGCCCATGGAAAATCCCAACAGACTGTTAGAGGACCGTATTTTAGACTAATAGAATATCTTATCAAAGGTAAAAACCCTTGTAAATTAAACTGGTCATCCGGGTGGAAGTTTCGTAATCACATTACTTTGGAGAAAGACTTTATCACCCGAAGTTCTATAAAATATACAGAATATATTCATAGCTATTCACTATATGTTTATTCCAAAAACGAATCACCGGTTGCTATGGGCAATATTTTATTCATGATCATTCGATATGTTAACGATAACCATCTAGAGAACACAAAATTACTTTGATGCATTTCAATATCAAACATTTCACAATAAAATAGATCAATTCAACAAGTGAATTCCATTGATAAGCCCTGTTAACCTGTGCTTTCGTTCCGTAAACCTTTCAGTTTGCCTTGCTGATATACGACAAGAATTAGAGGGAGTCCCTAGTTTAAGTTAAAGAATGCACATCCTGTAAACCAAACATTTAATGAAGAATTAAAATATTTCAAGGACGGTAAGCTTTCTATCGTTTGATCTGAACATTTTCTTGGATTTGGATTACTTTCAAAAAAAAAAACACCTCAGAAATAATGCAATCACAAGATATGTAAGACTATTTAAGTTTCTGCCTAACTCTAAGGGCTGAAATGCCAAACGTCGTAATGGCTCTTTAGCCAAGCAAGTGAATGTTCTGTTTCGTTAAATCGTAAGTCAAAAGAGTACGAAATAAGAATATCATTTTCCCCATCCAAAGGCGTTGTTAAATATGCAATCCGGGATTTTTTCGTTCCAAAAAAACCTGTAACTACTTTACTGTAAAGAAGTAGTCCCTCCACCAACATCAAACAAACACAGCAGAATAAAAATAGTGCAACAAAAGTGCATGACAGAAAGCAATAATCTGCAAAAGAAATGATATATCTTTTGCGAACTGTAAAATAACACTTAAATAATTTAACAAGAGAAAGTGTGAAAATAGCGATTGAATAATCATCTCCATTTAATCCTATGAATATACAAATCAGGGCAACGCGAACCCTGAAACACTACCGTAGAATCAGGCGTCAAGGAAGAGTAAATATCCCTGCTGACCGTCATATCTGGTAAAACAAGAGTACAGATGTAATCCTTTGTCAAATGGTATGCAAATACATCTAACAATTGTTTATGAAATATGGTTTAGACAGCATGTCGACCTAGTGACAAATTGTATTTGCAAATGATGTACACGTAATAAATTTTTGGAAGTGTACGGGTAGCGTAATGATTTCACCGCGCTACCCGAGTTCGATCCCTCTGAATCGGCCATGTATGTATGTGAGTTGGTATCGTGTCGCTCGATCGACACATAGGTTCCTTCGGAACCACAGTTTCCCTCCCACATCGATGACCCGCCCCCCCCCCCCATTTGAGTCGAAAAAGAAACAATAATATAAGTTTATACAACTTGTTTCTTAATCGTCGTAAAATAAATAAAGTTTTACTTTTTAAAAAAGCATTTTAGGACAATAACATTCATTTGTTTGTAGATGTTTTATCTCAATTCAAGAATTCTTCTCTCACGCAAACACATCACAATGCTCCAAGTACATTAAGGTGCCGCAAAACTTTGAACTGAGCCGTGGAATGAGGATTCTTAATCGTGCCAACCGCCACCATGGGCACGAGACCTCCTTTTCTGAGACAAGAATGACACCTTTTGATATTTCTGTCGATATATAGGGCTCGCAGGTGGAGTGTCAACCGGATCGACAGGAAATGCTTACTCTCCTAAATGACGCCTGATCCGTTGCACGAGCGGGATTCCAACGTACTCAACGACCTTCTGTTACGAAGCGAACGAACTACCAACTGAAAAAAAGATATTTATAAATCTGAACATTTCTATAACGGTACGCATTGACTAGATATACACCTTTCACTAACTAAGGTCCCAAGTGTCCAAGATAATATAATACTGCTGGTGGTGTCCTTGTGTGAGGGAACTAGCTAATCGTTCTTACCTTAATTGAACGGCTTTGATTCCAGTCAGAAAAACTAACTGTGCTGCAGTAAATGGCCAACACAGGTTCTTATGCACACAGATTCTTTCTGGAATTCAAAGGAACTGAAATAAACAAAATTGTCAATAAAATCTTATATCAATAGGTTTTATATATCAAGCTAATTTTCATGGCCTATGTCACACAAGGTATCTTGTACTTTACAAAGTGTTTCTTTTTATTCACATCGTAAACTTACGTTCAGATTTAATAATGAAGCGGGCTCTATTCGCTACCAATTTGAAGCAATGCGAACCGAAGAAAGTATAAGGCTCGGAAAATTGTATGTAAATTATGATTTGATATTTCACAAGCGTGAAATATGTATCTTTTGGATATCAAAAGACATGAAAATTGTCTAATATTATACATCTTTTTATTAAGTACGCAGAAATATTATATTTTTATTAATATGATTGATACTTCCTAGTTCTCTGATTGGCTGAGAGTTTTGGCCCCAATCTTTTGGCACTACATTGATAACTTTTACAGAGTTTCATTTCGGTTTGACATCACTGAAGAGACATAATTATGTCGAAATGCGCATCTGGTGCATAAAATGGTACCGTATAGCGAATTTATATCCAACAAAGTATCTTAGAAGAGTCAATAATTCTTCATATTCACCTCCAGGAATATTAGGGCTTTTTATTGACTACTATTTATATTGGATCTCAGCCAACTTGCCCCATCAAACCAATCATCTCTTACAATTATACATGTTAGCGATGAACAATCTTGGAGGTTTTTTTTTTATCATTTTATCATATAATAAAACAATTGTTGCTGCTTTATCGGTTGATATACGAATATTTAGACACATTCAAAGTAAACATTCACCTCGCCCTTCGTGCTCGGTGAATAATTTGTGCTTCTCAGGTGTCTAAAATCATCGTATGGCCTCAAACAGCAATACATTGTATAACTATTTATATTCACATGTATATTAATATCATATTATATCAATATTACATTTATAATTTCACTCACGTCAACGCAGGAGAAGCACGTCGACTGCCATCAACGAACCAGAAGTGATTGCACATTGCGAAGCATGGAGACGTGTATGCCAGATTGTGAAGTGGAAGGCGCCCGGCCATCAATGAAATGCTGTCACATCCTATCACAGACATTGAGAAATCGTCGTAGCTCAAACTGACCAAGGGTAGGAGGTCAATCAATCGAACTCTAATGCACTCTTGGAACATAATACCACAAAAAAATTTACATCAGACTTTTTGACGGAATGAATGAAAAATATTTTTTAATCCGGAAGAATTGCTTGAAATTATAATATTCTTTTTTAAAAATATTTATGATAAAAAAAATTCTCTCCCCACAGCCGTCTAGGTGTAGGACCCCACAGTCTATTGTAGTAATATTAAATACATTGATTCAATTAATAGTCCCGAATTTCACAAATTTTTGTGTCGCCAACAAAACGACCTAATTTACAATATATACCTGTCATTGGTGTACAATGCTATCTGACTATTTCATAGCAATTGATGCTGTATTTGACTATCGGATTACTTCTGTTTTTCCCATTATCGAATGTAGAATTTTGCGGCGATGCGACCGGTCAATGGGGTTTTTTAAACTCCTCCTTAGCACCAGATCCCACCTCTGGTGTAGTCTAGGGGCCCATGTTTGTCGTACTAATTAATATTTTCCCTTCTTTGTAGAAATATGAAATTGATCAGTGTTCTTATCGTTCAGCTTTAACATTATGTATATTACATAATTGTTCAATACTTAAAACTTAATCTTTAGAAATTACATTATGAAAGGATGAGGTTTTTCGCCTATTTATTATTTTCAAATTACAATTGTCAGTAATCTACATCGCGCAATAAAAGCCGCCATTGAGACCGAAATTACAAATCAGTCTTTCTGTTAACAGCGCATTTTTCTAATGAATGTTTACGGAATTTGTACATGATACTGTTTGGTATATATGGTAAATAATTATATTATGCACTTAGTATCATTTTGCGATTTACGTCAATAAAAATTCAATTGACACTGATCAAATGTCAAAGGCCATCATATTGATTTCGAAAATATTTTTAAACTTCTAAACAAACAGTATACTTTTCTAACATCTTAGTATGAATACAAACTCCTACACTTTATTGAATCTTTGAACACTCAATACTTAAGGTACTAAAGTTTGGAATTCACATACAGTATTATGTGTGTGTATACATATTTCAACAATTTTGGTGTTCAAATGGATTTACAGGAGAATATCAATATTCTTTGTGATCAGTCATTCAAACTTTTTCTAATTCAACCGCATAGGTACCTCTGAAGATGATATTAAAATGGAATTCCTCTTCAACAATATATTTTAGTGCTGTCTGGGTGAACAGGTCTTCCAACATTCTATTGGAATCCCCATGGAACGAATATATGATATTCTTTTCATGTAGAAGTCTGAGAATAAATTCTGCTTCATAACTCAATAAGAGTATGAAATAGGATGAAGCACCCGTGGTCTTCGGTCTCAATATTTACTTTATTTAGAATATCCACCGGCATTTTTACCTACATGTATTTCGCAAATATTGTCGTTTAACGATCTAATTACAATACCAATGCAAATTGTTAATTGGCTAAATGGTGTCTAACATTTTTCAACCAACTGAAATCGTTCTTTTCACATTGATTTTTGACTACAAATTGTCCGTTTATTCTATCGAGATATAGGGCTCACAAAGGTGTGGCCGGTCAATAGGGAATGGTTAATTCTCCCAGGTACAATTCCCACCTGTGGTACAATGTATGCCAGGGGTCCTATTTGCCATGAAAATTAATCATTTTACAAACATTTAATTGGAGAATAATGTACCGTGTTTGCCATACTTAATTTTATATTCTTTACTGGGGCATAAGGCCGGTAACTGTTCCCTATTTTCATCTATTCGTTTTTCTATTTACGTTGTTCACTTTTATATATAAAATGTTGATTCGATATACTGTATATAGGATGAAAATGAACTCACATAAAAGACAGCAAAAAGTCTTCCACATTTGCTTCATCCTTAGATATTCATTCAACAACTTGGTGCCATATTAAAAGTCACAAACACTTTTTTATATATATTTCATTGAAATCCGCTTTATCCTTAACGAGCTCTCGTGTTTTTATCTTGGACAGATTCGGATGAAATTTTATCATTAGAATCAGTAAGGTTTGCAGTTTCTTCCATTGGTATTAATATTTTTCTCTCCAACCAGTGATGATTAACTGTTGATGAATATATCAGTGAACTAAAATACATGTATTATGTTCAGTTCTTGTTAAGGATGTACAGAGAAAGACTGTGGTTTCAAGATAGCAATATTTCTGCAAAGGTTGAATAAAAAATTGTTTCCATTATTGTAATGAACCCCATTCAATTCTTCAGTTAGTGGTAAACTTTAATTCATATCAGAATATCTTGGAAGATTCATTTGAAAAATCATGGATTTCAATGAAAAACAGAGAAAAATGTTGTGTGGACCTTTTAATTTGGCAATTAAGTGGTGTAC
>CAJDSM010016418.1:21177-31549 GCA_903981925.1 Ostrea lurida
AAAAAAAGATAGAAGAAGGAGAGACCAAAAAAAAAAGGAAGAAGGAATAGAGAGTTAAGGTGTAAGACGTCAGATAGTCGCATATGTGTTACTACACTAAAACTATATGTTTTTGTCTGGCTCGCCTATATTTATGCTGCAGTTTCACTATGCTGGATGTTTTTTGAGTATCGATTAGCTAGTAAATTTGGACCTCCAAGAGGTTATCCCACTGAACGTTAAAAATGCCCTCCATTTAACAGCAGAATCAAAATGATTTTAATTAAACGAACAATGTTCTTAGGTCACTCCCACACCGATTTATGGTTTATTGATCATATAAGTTTGTTGGATTCAGATTTTTGTATTTGATTCTTTGTGATATCGGCAGAATATCGACTCATATCACATCGCAAGTCCACTATTGCAGTTTAATAATTTTGCAGTAGTGCAAGGATTATTATAACAGTTACGGCCATTAAAAAGATTTTATTCTTTACTTCCGATGGTATCAAACTCAATAGGGTGCTAACAATATAGGATAATCCATCTGTACAGTTCAATTCTATATATAATAGATTGCTCAAGATTATAAAGGACAATGTACTGATTATTCACACAGTTAAAGAGTTCGGATTTTTAAACTTTTTATCAATATTCACACAAGTGATCCTCACACAATGATGGGACTAATTAATATAATATTCTATTTTCTATCGATAATCCGTGAAAAAATGAAAGCTGTACTATCTGGCGATTGCATTACATACAGTAAATTAGTAAAAAAGGGTCAGTCAAACATACAGCCCTATATAACCCAAATCACAAAACAATAGAATAATTAGACCCAATACAACGGCTCTAAGCACAAATCATCAAATTGTTGGTTCAAAAAAAAACATTAGAAATCTTATTAATATACTACACATTATACAACAAGTAAAATGATGATTCAATGTGTAATTTTACTCAGTAAAAGTGACAAATCCATACCTCGAAAAGCATAGTATCCGTTAGATCTGCTGTTAAAATTTAGTTCAAAGCCAATATTGATTAAACGTGTCATTGTATAATTAACCCATGAATATAGTGATCCACTGCTTAAGAATTTTAAAAATAAAGCGAAAGAAGATGAAAAAAAAAGAAGACTAACAACATCAAGACTTTCGGCATCAGAGAAGATCCTGTAGATATAACTCCGCTCATTAATGAATCAAAGACTGAAAAATAATTAATTTAGCCAAAATATGCAATACTGGGGTCGTACTACGGAAAGAGAGTTGTGAATGCGGAGGTTTTTCCTTTTTTCTATTGTTAAAATTCGTTTTCTATTTTCGTAAATAGGTAAGAATGCCGTGACCGTTAGTAAAATGTTTTATACATAACATCAGAATAAATATTAGTCTTCTGTGACAAAGAAAGTTACACTGTTAATAAATTATATTTGAACAGTGACTTTACATCTTGTAAAAAGTCTCTACTTAATAAATGCTACAGTGAATCATCATAATTACAAAATTCAAAGGATCGTTTTTTTTGAATAATAGATATTATACCTATAAAACTATCTTTGCCGAGTATCATTGCCTTCTACCAATCATAGTGCCTAATAAGTAACTATAAAAAAAAAAAAGAATAAATTGTTTACAACTTAACACTAAGCCGTAATGATGTTCAATGGGCTTTGCCTATATTTAAGTTCCGTAATTGGTGTGTTTGGTGTCGACATGATAAAAATAATTTTGTATTTGTCCCATTGTGTTTTTATGTCTATCTCACTCATACCTTGAGTAAGATAGCTTTGATGTGCTTCTCTTTTTAGCCGAACTGATTTATTATTTAAATCCTTATCGCATAGCTAGCTTAAAACTAACAAGTAAAATAAAACATTATGTTGAGTATGAAATTGTTACTATAATTTTTGTCTGTCGTCGTTCCGCCGTAATTACCACATTGGTGAATTAACAACGATTGTAAGATTCTTCCCCTGATATGGACACCTTTTGGAACCTCGCTAATAGTACGTCTAAGGTGATGGTCAAACATGCCTTCTATTGCTCAAAAACACAATCTGATGTTGATACCGAACCTATTCGAAACCAACAACAATAAAATAATTTAATATAATATTCCAGTGTCTTTTACATTTTAATGTCTACACATATGTTTCACTGGGGTACTATACTAATTGAACTATGTATATGCTATTTTAGCTTCATGGCAAATCAATTAATAAAAATTTAAATTCTCACCAGTCTTCCAAATCAGATTTTGGTATTATTTTCCGTAAAATAACATAAGATCTGATGAGGTGCTGGACTGTAATGATTTAATGAATTATATGAATTAGATTGTACTAATATGTCCTCTGGTGACCGCGTCATTAATATAATCCTGTCCGAAATTAATTTATCAAACAACTTCCTTACTCAAAATTTTTGGAGAAATGGAATGCTTATGAGATCAGAATAACCACGAACACTACCACCGTCTGGGACCACTGGGGCTCCGTAAACCTTGCACAGTTTAACAGAACATTGTATTTTTTCAGTAAACACATTTATCGTTTGCGGCGGAGGCTTAAATTCGCGTACTTAATACTCATACCATCGCAACATTTTTTTGTTCTCGCGGTCCATCTCAACGAAAAATACATAACTCTATCAGCACAACCAACATACGGCCGCATGTTTGTGATATATAGGTTTAGTAGTTCCGGATATCACACGAGGTGTCGCCGCAGATGATTTATGACGCAAATCAGTTATGTTTATCGTGCGTTGTAAATCAGCAGACGCGTCCTATAGTCGTTTAGTCGGTTAGTAAAATTCATTGTCGGGTAGTGTCTGCTAATTCAAAAGGATATGAGCAGAACTTGGCCGCTTGCAAACTAGAACACGACTCTTTTGAAATCGCATTGCTTATCAAAGGCACTATTTAAATATAACTACTAGTTCATGTCTTGTTACTCACAAAATATTAGTTTGCGACAGAGATTATATATATCTCGTTTATCACACGACTTAGATGATTAATAATTCTCGTCGTGCAGAATCACGACAATAAAAACATCAGTTCACCCTCAATCCCATCAAAGAGAATAACCATCCTAAAGTTCTGTTTATGCTTACGACCGCTTCCTCGCATACAAACAAGCACACCTTATGTTATACCGCACTAACCTCTGTTACTCTATACGAGATTAGATAAGACTTCGGAACCTCTCACCGAGCCCCCTCCATTCCCCCGCAGACACAACCCACACCATACGGACAAATAGCAAATCTCGTTAACACCCCCCACCACGCCACCAATAGTGTCTGTGCGAGACGAGATAATAAATAACTCGCTATCAAAGCAGATTAATAAGATCCGTGCGCACGACAAATAATGTCGTTATCCAAAAAGAATATGTGTTAAAATTATGTCTATATGATTAAAGGAACGAGATAATAAGTCGTGGGCACGTCTATATGCATCGTTAAGTCAAAGAATAATAGTTAATTATTCTCCATGTTCACGAGGATAAGTATGTCGTTACCGAACGATGATATAAATACTCATACGTTATCAGACAGTATAATAGAATCCGTTAAAAAGCGATACGAATAATAAACTACGTTTACCATCGAGATAAGAGCTTAAGTCGTGTGACCGACAAAAGAGTATTACAATGTATCTCGTAATTAAGGTAACATATTTCTTTAAGAATAAGTAGAGATGCCATTCCAAATACACCTTACGTTGTGACAGTGAAACACCAAAGTCTTCCTTCACAAAATATAATTACGTACAAGATCAAATACTGTATATCAGAGTTATGTCTTTAATTACTCCTCTCAGTACATCTACAGAGATACTACAGACGGTTCCTTGCCGAAACTGAGAATAACTACATCGTTATCATGTACGAGATAAATAGTCGGGCAAATACTTACTTAACTAATGGACATAAGATACTCTTCGTTTATCTCACAGATGAATTATATATTAATTTGTTTCTCGTGCCCGATGACGAGAATAACATATCTGTTGTTTAGTACTACGAGAAATTGAAAATATAAGGTCTTACGTAAAAGGCGCGATGTTACTCATAACTGAATTCGGCGTCGGATCGATCAATCTCAACGCGTATAATAGGTCGTCACGCGAAAACGATGCAATTCATGAATAATTCGTTATACACGCGATAGTAATTCAGACTTAAGCTAGATAAACGAATTTAAATCCTACTTCAAGAGATAAACTGATTCCGTTTAATCATTCACAAACAAGATAATAAGTTCGTTTTGAGCAATCGAAGGAGACTAATTTAGTGACAAATCTTCGTTTATCCCACTCATCGAGATACATCAAGTCAATGAGCGCAAACGAATATAATAATTCCGTGTTAATATAGGCAAGATAAAGTTAAAGTCGTGGCGCACGACATTAATGTAGATCTCCGTATATCAAGTCAGAGTACACGAGAATGAAATAGAATATTATCATCGATTATCCACAACATGATAGTATACAAAGTCAAGTCGTTGCGTGGCGAAGCGGAGTAATAACATCTCGGATAATACGACTAATTCTTAAGAAAAAGTCTAATTGCCCATCATGTCCTAAAAGATACCCTACCGTATTGCGATACTGTATTTGGGGGGGTGAAGTAACGGACAATGCGGGATGGGATGGGGTTTTGTCTGCTTGAGCGAGTATGAGAAGAAAAATTTACAAGGTACGATTTACGCCCAAGCTTTCGTGAAAATAACCTCGAGACTAGTTTCTATGGCTTCGTTCCATGGACCTAGATGTATTAATAGAATTTGTAATAAAACGAGAATATTACAATCCAGTAACGCTATGCTACATAATATTGAATGCCTCGTGATTAACGAGATTTATTGACTTACCATAATGTGCGTGTGCGAACGTACTGAATTAATCTCGGATAACATATATATAGCTCATGATATACCAAGATACCTTCATCTACTCGTTGATAACGAGCATCAATCTCGTCGTCTAAATAAATGAGGTTCAGTACGACATATTATCAACTGTTGGTATTAAGAGATATTATCTACTGGTTCTTGCTCCTAGTGGACGAACATATCGGTTATCTTCGTGAAACGAGATATAAATACTCGTTTCGCTCGAATAGCCTACTGAAACATATCTTATCTGCTCTGAGTTTTGATAGACGCCGGAGATCTTAGTGTGAAGGTTCACCGCTTTGACTTATTACTCACTCGTGATACGAATGATAATTACTCTCGTTGCGCACGGACCAGTGACTAATGGATGACTGTAGGTATGATTCTTCGGTGAATAACGTGAGAGTATTATTTATCTCGCCTTCGCACAATTGACGACATATTATCCGTTTCGGTAAACGAGAATATATATGTATCGTCAAGCCGCACCGACTTTATTATCTAGTGGATAGAAACGAGATATTATCTTGTGCGCACATGTACTTATAATTCTCGTGATACACGAATTCGATAATATGTATATATATTGAGCTCTGAAAAGTGCGTTAACAGAAAGGCCGTATTTTAATAGATAAGCCATAGGCTATTCATACGAGACAGCGCCTCTAATCGGCGGGTAATCGTGAATCCGTCGATGAAGGAATGCTATACTGCCTCCTAGGCGATTGATTCACATCTGGCATGTACAACATTGTGGAAGGGTCTATTCTATACATGATTGAATATAGTTTCCCTAAACGATAAAATGTTTAAAATACCAAAAGTTATTGGTCTTATCGTGCTGATACTAAAAGCAAATTCTTGTCGACGAGCCATGTAAGGATGGCTTGTAAATCCATAAGCACTGTGTGACGGTGGTGATTCTTCTCCGGAAAAGTTTAAATAGTTTCATAGTACAGACGAAAACTCACTCGAGATTTCAGCCTCAAGGGAGTTGAAACAAGAAACATTTTTGCGTTCACCATGATTGAATAACAACAATCCTAGAGGACAGTTGATTTGAAGTTCAGAAAATTTCGCAATTTTTACTAGGCGACTTATCAGACGGACATTACAGGGTTATATCCTGAAAAGTCATACAGATCTCAAAGATCTTCCTATGCAAAAGAAAGCAGCAAGCTATATGTAGAGTTTTACATGTAAATCGGATATTTGATATCTATAATATTTTGTTTAGATCATTTCAAATATGCCTATTTCTTTGCTGTTATAGGTCCGAGATTTATTCAAATCCAAAATATCACTTTCATTTGCAATGATACACTCCAATTGAGTAAAAACAATACAGTACACAAAGCATGTAGATTACAAATGTTACAAAGTACCAGTGTAAAATTTATTTATACAAGGACGAGGCATTCACTAAAAGATGTACACCAATGTGGACCATTCATAAGTCCAATCAGAGATTGTTTTTTATAAAAGTGCACAAAAGGGGTCAAGTGTTCTATGTATGGTGATTCTGAAAATCTGCAATCGAGGAGAATAGTTTAACAGTGATTCAAAAAGGGTTTTTTAGTATATTTGAATATGATATTGTAAAATGCAGAGAAATGAAATCGCATACGATCCAACAGCATACTGTAAGAGTGCATAAAGCTTGTGTTAGGTATTTCCTTTACATGTCACGCAGTTTCACCTAAGAAAACCGTGGCCATTTGTTCTGATCTATAAAATTTAATGTAAAGGTTATCGGGCAACACGTAGAATGTGACCGTCAATGACACAGTTCTTGAGCACCAGATTGCTTTCTTCTAATAGCATCCAGGAAATTCCGTGTTCCCAAAGCCTTCGTTCCATTTTCACCATCGGTTAAGTTGTTGGTATGGCATTGTATTTCCGAAGTACAGACATCTTCGTAGGTAAATAGCATGTGCCTTACGACAAATCATTTATAATACAGCAGGTCGTAGCTATGTAATACAACGGTGTACTATAATCTCGTATCACGAGATAAACGTAAGTCCTATCTAGCGAACGAGTAATATCTCGTCAACCGAGAATTAATAAGTGCGTGCGCACGCACAATAATATCTCCGTTATTCATCGAAGATAATTGATGCGTTGCGCACGGAGATAAATATCTTTGTTCATCACGAGATAATGAAGAATCGTAGGCTGCTATGACCACTATATATCTCTTCAAATCACGGAAGATGATAAATTATGTGACATGGCGTACCACTGAGATACAGTATCCGTCGTTTCTATTCAACGCAGTAATAAGTCGTGTCGCTACGAAGCTACACAATGCTTCGTTATCACGAGATAATAAGAATCGTAACGCTAACGACATAAAAAATCTCGTTAATCTTAGACGAAGATAATTATGTCCGTGCGAACGAGAATATCGCATAATCTATGAGATAATATGGCGTGCGAGACGACACAATAATCCTACGTGATAACGATACAAAATTTCTCTTTTAAAACAAACATGGCATGTCCTTCAATATACACGTAGAACACCATAAATTGTCCTGGCAGAAGCAAGGTGTTAGCACAAGCAATCGTTTCATTAGTAAATGTTACTACTAGTATGTATATACACCGATATTAATATCAAGAAGCTATTGTACATCAGTGTATTATATTTTACAATATATTCAGTACTGTAATCATTAGATATAAAAAACTTGAAAAATAGCTTCTCTAAAACAATATGAAACATAGAGCGCCAAGACATAGAATCTACATAACCAATACCGGCGGCCTATCTTAAATTCCTATTACGCAATATATTGAACCGGAGTGGGTGGACTGTCTTATGAGCATATAAAAGTTGATGGAGATCTGGTAATAATAAGAACAGTACTTTTCTCATGCACTATTGATATCAAAGTAAGTATTATCCCGAAGTTACGGTTGAACGGTTTAAAGGGAGATACTTTGCGATATTTACGCAAACATATATTAATTGGAATCAACGATCAAATTGCATTATATTACTTGTTATATATGGGGTTAGAATTTTTATTTGGAGACGGAGGGAGGACTTGTGTTCTGCCGGGGCCGCGGGAGGTAGAGGTTGACATGTGCGGGTTTGTCTGTTAAATACATCTCCTCCTCTTTTCGTACATGCCGGACAACATAATTGCTTCTTTATTAAACGGGAATGAGCCACGGACGATTGTGTCATGCCGTACCAAAGCTAAGGCCGTGGAATTTGTGATATATTTCTTTTTTTATTCTGGATTAAACTGCATTTTCGGTACGATAGCAATACCTAATTGTAAAACGTGATGTCCCCGTGACTTTGTTCCGCGAAATTTTATTCTTGATCATCCTTCAAATAACCAATGAGCTTGATTTTTGTGGAAACTATTTTTATATAGAGATGATTATGTGCACAACTCGGCGTCGCCAATTAGAATTAAGGAATTGCTAAATTATACATGCGTGTCAATAGGTCATAGGCGGACTCAGAGATCAACTAACGTTATCGCAGCAGACAGCGCAGCTGTTGAAACACTATAAAAAGGGATATAAACTAGAATAGCTTTCCAATTTAGACTTTCTACCTGATTATGATAAGTGAAATCAATGTGCTATGGAAGTGGGTTGTGGTGAATCTTATTTGGACGGAAGTTACGAATTCGGTTCTTACATAAATGATAGCAATTTGTCCTAATGCATACATTAATATGTAAGAATTTACTTTTGAAAGGTTCAAAAAACATTTGTCATGCATGATCAAATCATGCGAAATTCAAATATAGTTATTACACGTAAAGTTTACGCTATCTTCACAGACTGCTACATTGGTTACTTTAATACTTTATGTATCGAATTATCAGAATAGATTACCTCCCATTTCGATTATTCTTGAATTCGGTATACTTAACTAAAGAAAAAACCAACGACACATTACTTCCTGAGACCTTCAGGGGAAGGGAGGGGCCTTCACTTTAATCAGATGTACCGGTGGGTGGGTGGGTGAGGAGGGGGGGCGTCATAACTTTATCTTAAATTTAGGTGGCAGAGGGTTTGTGCTGTACTAAGACACTGAGGTTATATTGAATTTGATTTTGCGTCAGAATCGTCTTTGTCTAGATCAAGTGGAGGGATTGAATAATGAAGTCTTAGCGACAGGAGGCTATGAAGTCTGGATTCATTGCAAAGCGTATGTGGTTGAGTGTATATCGCACAAGTAAGATAGGACGTAAAAAACACATAAAGTCGGATGAATCTAGATCATCGTGAAGGAATCGACGAAATACCTACGATCAGTGAGGAATGACGAAAACCATCATAGTGTCGTCCTGGATACCATACAGAATCAAGAAGCATGACTTGTACTTTTGAAATTTAGGGAAAATGCACGCTAAGAGTCTCAGTCGAATCAAAATTTATGAGGGCTAACTGAGGGCCACGGTTTGTAATGGAGGAATTTTATAGGTGGCTTTTCCTTTAATAATCCCCTTCAATAAATTCTGATTCGGTTCATTGTTATTCATACTAGTATCATAAAAAGGAAATAGATTTTTGAAGAAAAAAAAGGGATATAGTTATAATACATAGGAGTTCAACGCATCATGAAATAAACTGTTGCGATACCCATATCAACACTGCACCGCGAATGAAGTCTCTCGGCGGGGTCAGCCAAAGGTCATCTAGTGATCGTTACTCTGTCAAATGTAAGAGGCTGCTACTGTGTATAGCTAATAATTAATTTTTCATACAAGTTTATGAGTTGCTCCACTCGAGGGCATTATTGTAATTGACTGCAATTGATGGAAAAACAACAAAGCTACTTAAAAAAAATTGCGGAAATACTATTTTTTAACCGCTATATATGGCAGATGAGGGATGTAACTTGCGTGATATCTTCCCGAATAAGATAACTAAGAAAATGAATCTTTACTACTTTTTTCGGGTGATGAGGTATCACCCGATTTGATGACTCGAAACTTCATCAGCTGAGAAGAGTTTACGTCTCTAACGAATCTCGTGATAACCTGCATATTCACCCGAAAAAGATATTATGTTATGTTCTTATCATTAATTATTTAGATACAACATACAAGGATAATGTTATGTCATTAGACTGGTATTTGTATGTTCAGGGTACGTCTGATCGAAAAGTCACCGCAACTGAAAAAGGTGTTTTAGACATGAGAGAGATCGGCGCTAGGATGATCCGTGAATAAAATTAAAAATGATGGTAGCTATACATTCACACTCGGTGCATTTCCAGTTCAACTCCCCCCCCAAAAAAACAATTATCAGAACATAAGGATTTCATTTGCGGATTCTATAATCAATATGTTCTAGGCAAAAGTTGCCCCAATTCGATAAGGTTTTTAAAGTGAGCACAATGTATATTACCTGTGTTTATTTGCATGTAATGACCATGAATAATTATACCTGTCGTCATTAGTATTACGTATGCACCTTACCGCCACTTTTCA
>CAJDSM010016419.1:13014-29189 GCA_903981925.1 Ostrea lurida
TCAAAACGTGTCCATGCCCCTTTAAATCTTGTCACTTCATTCTGTTTTCTCTTTAAATCCCATCACTTCAGGATCCTTATGCCAGCTATGATGTCAACAGCCATGATCCCGACCCGATGCCGAGATATGATTATACAAATGAAAATAGGTATATTCAATTCATCGATATGTATAGCTTAAGCAGGCGAACGAAATGTTCAGTGGGAGGGGGATTATAATAACTGGACTCTCTCTCTCTCTCTCTCTCTCTCTCTCTCTCTCTCTCTCTCTCTCTCTGAGGTAATTTTGTCTTCACTTAATATTTGGAATATCACTGCATCTAGTAGATACTAATAGAGTTAGACTTTTCAGGATTAAGCATACACATGAAAGATATCAAAATGAGTATTTTTGTCGATTATTTGATAGCTTTAGCCGAGGAACATTCGCTTTTTAAATACTGCTAGAGGAGGTTCTTTGTACAATGTTTATACATGCATGTATATTGTTCAGTATAAGTCGCATATTTACCTGCCTTTACTAACAATCAGATACGCATAATTCAAGATACTTCGATGCATATTGAACCTAAATTCAACGTCATAAATGTTTTGAAGCTAAAATTTATTTGTCATGTAAAGAAGTTGTATGGGATAAATCANTTAATATTAAATCGGTTGGGCCTAATTACTATATATAAGAGTAAAGATATAGAACTCCTTTTATAGAATACCTTATGTTACCATCCAAAAATAAATTCGAATAAAATGTTTTTGAAATATACTTCGTTGTGTTATCTATTTGTATATCATTTTTAGATCCCTGATTCATAGAAAATCTTTAATTCCATCAAAATAACTATTAATTTCAGTCGATCAAAAATCTTGTCTATGCTACTTTATTCATATAAATCTACACCTGGTGAACTTTTAGGCATGGAACGCGTTGTGCTGGAGAGGTTGCTGCAAAATCTAACAATACCAAGTGTGGTGTGGGCGCCGCCTACAACTCCAGGATTGGAGGTAACTATAACTGATAGATTGGACCTCATGGTTTGCCGCAATTGCGTAAACGTTTCATGTCAAGAAAAGGATATCTGAATTGTGTATCTCATGGATTTTAAGAACTTCCAGATGATTTTGATCAACATTCCCCAAAACACGAAGTGAATTTGTTTCAATGAACATTAATGCAACAAGCTTCTCGTTCAATTTTTCGATTGATATCCCGATCAGCTGAAGAAAAAATAATCCTTTAACCGATTTAAAGATAATACACATCTACTTATGGATTGTGTCGTGTGATGTGGTGTGGATTAACAAATTTCTACGACGTTCGAACAACATATAAACATGACGTCATAGTGCTTTTCTCAGTTCAGTCGATGTATCAACAAACTTGTTATATCAGTCCGAATCGCTGTACCACTTTAGCAAAATATTTAGTGATAACGCCATTACAATAGATATAATTCAAGTTGCATTTTTGGAAATCTGATATTGTACAGACAGTTCCTTCTTCAATCTAATTGGAACTCGGAAAAATTCACATATTGTTATCAGTCTTCCAAAACTTTCTTTGTTAAACATAATTTTGACCACTCTGAACTTCGATCCTAAAAAGATGTTACAATTCTCCACTGACAATATCCATGTTGTCTCCTGAGATAATCAACCAAAAGTCTGAGAATTCTTATAGGCATCTGATTTTGTATTCCTACATAATTATGAGACAATTTTCAAAACCCTCTACATGAGAACAATATATGTACACACATAAATATCTTTCTACATGGCCTTCAACTCAACATTTACTGTAAATATATCGACGATGTTTTATTCATCAAACAATAATTACTTTTATTTATGTTTGAGCTCGATATATTCCAGTTAATACAGAAAGACACCACGCTGTCTTCCACCTGTTTCAATCATCGTCTGTAGAATTAAGTTCCAGTGGATAAACTTTTTGATATTTGTCACAAAGTCACACCATTTGTGAAAGATAGGAAAAGTCTCGTCTTAGACTGCGAATCTTGTCCCCTCAATGGAATTTCTCTATCCCACACTTTTATTCCATTAACCTCGAAGTACTTTATTACTTTAGGGCCATTTTTTCTATCCACGCGCTGAACTTTGGTGTTGAAAACCTTTGTAATATTAATTTACATGCTACTTTATATGAGCATGATCTTGATTCTCGTGACCTGAATAAATACATGTAATTAAGACCAAGAACATAAAGCGTAACCATTTTACATTTACCATATATAATACAATACTGTATACCAAAATAGCTCGGTTATATCACGTCTACATGTGCCGTGTATTTTATATTAAGTATACTTTTGATTGTATATAAATTGGCGAAGTAAACAATGTGTTAAACGTAACCATAGTCCCAAAAACATATATACATACGTGTACAGTACATTTGCAATGGTTGTACTATCTGTTTGTTCTATACACAGGTGTGCGGATGTTGGACGGTGATGTGTCAGATGCAGTAGAGGCCGCCTCGCTAAGCTTCAACAGAACGCACATTGACATTTACTCTGCCTCCTGGGGGCCGGATGATGATGGTCGAACTGTGGATGGTCCGCGTCCTCTGGCTAAAAAAGCCTTCCTCACAGGGATCGAACAGGTTCGTCGTTTTTGATGTCAGAATTGGAAGAAGCCAGAACTTTTTGTTTTATGCATGATCAGTTTGTAAATCATGAAGGATTATACTGTAGTTTCAGCAATCTCTAAATCAGCAATTTGCAAAACGATCAAATCTACTCCCATGGGGTCAAATGTGTAGAATTTTGCCCAAAAACGTACTAGTATAGTGTGAATTGATAAATTTTATTGTAACATTGATTGTCTTTATCAATATAAACTCGTAACGCTGTTATGTGTCATGGACACAAATGATCAATACATTTAATAAGCCTTTCTGATGTGTTGTTTTATCATTTGGATTCAGGGTCGCGGTGGTAAAGGCAACATTTTTGTGTGGGCCGCAGGTAATGGAGGTAGAGCCCACGACAGTTGTAACTGTGATGGTTACGCCAACAGTATCTACACTCTCTCTATCAGCAGCACGTCTGAACACGGACGTAAACCCTGGTATCTGGAGGAATGTTCGTCAACCCTCGCCACAACCTACAGCAGTGGAGCCTTTAATGAAAAACAAATTGTAAGTTGTTGTGTTAGATATCTTTTCAAAATAGTCATGATGTTCAAAATCATTTTGAAAGCGCTCAGCATATCAATAGAACTTTTTATACACGTACGCCCGTCAAATTACTGGACGTATCATGGTAGGGCTTCGTCCGTCTCTCTGTCCAGACCTTATGGACAGGATACAGCCAAACCGTAAACTCCAGGATTTTACAGTTTGGATCAACATGAGTTTACACCATCTAAGGTTTGCTGAAATAAAACAATATATCATACAAATGGCAGGATTCCCAAGCTTAGCGCTATTTATTTGATCTTTTTTAATGTATGGAGTAATTTTAAGACATTAGGAACAACTTCATTGGTGTCATAATATAAAATCAATATGATTGAATCTCATTCTTTGAGCCATGTTTTGCAGGAATGGGGGATGGAATCACTAAAATATTATGTCGTTAATATATTGAAGTTACAGTATGGATACTATTCCAGATTTCTACAGACCTACACAACCAGTGTACCAGAAGTCATACAGGGACTTCAGCCTCGGCTCCGCTGGCCGCTGGTCTGGTGGCCCTCTTACTGGAGGCTAAGTAAGCGACTACATATTGCGTGAATAAACGGCTTAATTATAGCCGCACTATATCGTTGTTACCTCGGTTCGTCCGTCTGTTACACTTTCTTCCTCCGTAACGTCCTCTTTTATTTGAAGAAGTAATCGTCTATGAATATGATAGGTGGTGTCCTGTAGGTGCTTAATAAGATTTTGTTATACCCCCCGCAAACAAAGTATTGGGGGTATATAGGAATCACTCTGCCTGTCTGTGCAGATTCGTGTACGGGCCATAACTTCTTTGAGGTAGGCATATCATATTTGACAGATGGGTGTATCACTATGAGACAATGTGTTGCGTATATTCATGACCTATGCATAACTTTGACCTCAAGGTCAAAATTATAAGTTTATTAACATGAATTCGTGTCCGGGCCATAACTTTTATGTTCTTTGCCATAGGCATTCTGTATTTGGCACATGAATGCATCACTATGACACAATGTGTCATGTATCATGTTTTCTGTCTGTCTGTTTGTATGTGTGTACAGATTCGTGTCCAGGCCATAACTTCTTTGCTCTTTGACGTAGGCGTACCATACCTAGCATGTGGGTGTATCAATATGAGAGGATGTGTCGCATACATTTATGGCCAATATATTACCTTGAACTGTGACCTCAAGGTCAAAGGTATAAGTTTTCTAACATGGATTATATTTGGCATGTGGGTGTATCACAATGAGAGGATGTGTCACATGCATTCATGACCTCTGTTAAACCTTGGCCTTGATGTCAAGGTCAGACTTGTAGGGTTTTTCATTATGGATTTGTGTCCTGGCTGTGTCTTCTTTGTTCAAGCATCAGTGACTCAAATGAGCATAAAAATATGTGAGGGTAGCCTTTTTGAGTTTTACTCACAGAATTTCTTTTTTTTTTTTTTTTTTTTTATCCCGAAAACCAAATGGGAGTTTAAAAAACCAATGGTTTCTCTAAACAAACCTGTTTGCCAAAATTCCTCTTACATTTTACGCATCTTTTGGAATATGATTGGTGGTGTCCTTTAGATGTCAAGTAAGGCTTCAGAATTCTCATTCTTACCTAAAGGTTAAAAACGACGTTTATCTACAAAGACCTTGTTCCCAGAACTCTTCTTTATGCAGTAGCAAACTCAGCTTTTGGAAGGTGTTTGATGGTGTTCTGTGGATGTGCATAAGGTTTTGGAATTTTCATTTTCACTTTCAGGGCCAAATTAAGTGGATTAAAGACAAAAAATCCTCGTGCTAAGCGCATTGTGTCATGTGCACCAAGACGTTATTTTCTTGAAGGGATACAATATCAACAATTTTAAAGATATTTGAACAATGAAAAAAATTTTTGGGGTTGGGATGATTACAAGGCACTTGTTATATTAGAATATCGCAATTGCAGATACCTGCAGCAGGAAATATTGGCTTGGGAGTAAGAACCCCAACTGTTTTAAGAACATTGTATATTTCAACAGTCGTGAAACCAGGTTTGGGGAGATATCAGGACACTTGCCTAACATGATACTCAATGCATCTTGACATATGCGGCAAGAATATATATGGTATAAGGTATGTTATGTGGTACTGTAGCTACTGTGGCTTCTTTGTTAGTTACACAGGTACATCATAAAGTAAACAGGTAGTTTAAATACGATTCAATTCTTTTTTTAAATAATTCTTTATTTTTGTATTTTCATACATACATACATATATAAACAACACAATCATTCACACCCACATTCATACTGTGCACCTTATGCAACCAGCAATTATTTTAGTTTTCACTGATAATATAAGAATATTAATACTGTAATTAATAAAGAAGACATTATCTAGAACAAAATATAACTTTATACCTTAAGTATGTTAAAATATCAAAAACGTTATCATATATAAAATGGCGAAGTAAACAATGTGTTAATCGTAATCATAGTCCCAAAAAATATATATGCAAAATCGAGTGTAGGGCAACACGGACCTCCGACAAAAGCGAAGGCAGGATCAGGTGTCGTTGAGGAGTAAGCATTCTCTGCTTACCGGTCACACCGTCGTGAGCCCGTAGTCGAAACATAGTAAACGGGGTTAACCGTCGTCGTTAATCTAGTTCGAAAATGACAGTCTAATAAAGGGTATGAAACAAATCAGTCAACATATGACTTAGTGATAATTTGTAATCGCAAACAAGGTCATTAGCGACCGTAGAATTTGCAAAATGATTCCTTTAAACGAGATTCGTTATAACCTTGCAACTTTTTGGTCAGTAGTTGGTCCTCATGCGCATCGAACCAACCGAGAGACACACACACCACAAGCAGGCGACAGCGGCATATAGTATGATTCAAATTTTTGATGATCACATTCTTGAAAGCTAAAAAACTTTTTAAATTATCATTAAATAGTCCGAGGCTGACGTGGAGAGATGTTCAGTACATCACATTGTTGACCTCTAACCCTGACCCTATGGAAGATGGTAACTGGATCACAAACGGAAAGAATAGGAAAGGTACAGTTTTACAGCCGTTGTCCTCTTTTATACATAGTCGAACCTCGTTATCTCGAACTCGATAGGACCAAAATTAATAATTAATTGATTATTTGTTTGTTTTTCGTCCCGTTGAGAATATTTCAGTCAAATAGAGACGTCACCATTGCCAATACAGGGATACAAATTCAGACCTATCCTTTTAGCAGTGAGGGTTGTTTTGCGTGCCCTACCTGCTGCGACACGGGGCCTCCGTTTTTAACGTAATATCCGAAAGACCCATGATTCTCACTTCTAAATATAGAGCTCTTGGCGAAGGAGTAATCACTGCCTATTTTAACGTCTTATGTTTGACGCGGCTGGTGCGAACGCGGAACTCAAACACACGACCTCCCGATCACAAGGCGAGAGCTCTACCACTAAGCCACCGCGACCGGTAGATGGGACCAAGAAAAAAGTTCGAGATATCCATGGATTCGAGATACCGAGGATAAAAATACTTAGAAAATAGGTAACTTTGGACTGGGACCTCCAAATCATAAGCATGGTATTCGAGATATCAGTGTTCGAGATACCGAAATTCAACTCTATGTATGAAAAAAGGTGAAAATAACTGAAGAATATAAAAGCATAGATAATGAACAGTGAACAATCTCGTTAGTCCCAAATAGACTACAAAACAAAAGTTGGGCAAACACGGACCAGAGGTGGGATCAGGTGCCTAGAAGGATTAAATATCCCCTGTCGACTGGGCACACCCGCCGTGATCACAGTCTTTATCTGGTAAACGGTGTAATCCGTAGTCAAAATCAGTGTATAAGGAATGGCTATACAATTGCTCTGGTAAACGGTGAATAGCATTTGACCCAATGGCAGGTCATACTGGCAAAATAGATCGTTGATTTGCGAAATTCTGCCTTTAAACTTGACTGTTGAAATCCCAGAAACAACTTGTTTAAGTAGCCTGCCTCGATTCAAAATCTGATCATAAGCAGAGCAAGCATTTGCGTATCGAAAAAGTTGAGAGAAGGAAACATCATGTGCAGGTGATGATGGAATATTGCTACATAAATATGGGAAGTTGACGATAGACAAGCTGACGTCATCTCGTTTGTCATAAAGTTGAGTTGTTCATTTGCTGTTAATGTCTATTTTCAATAAAATATTCAAGTACGAAGCAGATATGGAAGACTTTGTGGTGTCTTTTATTTGTAGTTTGCTGGGATATATCGATTCCATATATGAATGAAAATTATTGTTGATAAATAAAATGTCGTTGATATATCGAAATGTCGAATTAAATGCCACCGCTAGATATTTCTTTTCTCATGTAGAAGCGTTTGAATTAATTATGCCTCGTAAGAATATAAAAATAGGTCACCTAACAAAGGAGCACAATTCGTGCCCATGGCTATTTCAAAAGACTGTGCTAGTGCGTGGAGTCAGAATGGGGTTTAACAAAGCAATTTTTTTAGAATGACTGATCGCTAAATATGAATATTTCTATACTTTTAAGTAGCATTTATTTAGCAATGCTAACACTGTTGATTTATCATTTCAGTGAGTCTGCGGTACGGTTATGGTTTGATGAACGCCACAGCTATGGTGGATTACGGACTGAGGTGGACTAATGTTCCCCCCAAACACATATGTGCAGTTCTGAGTGATGTTAATAATGTGTAAGTGATTGAGTAGAAAATAGAAACTAAATTGAATTATGTGTGCTGAAAATTGACACTGCATCGATGTCTTCCAATAAAGTATTTTTGAAACCAGTTACATTTGCACCATTTGTTTCAAATACTCAATTGTCCGTAATTAATCACATCGGATAATTTGTATCAAATTCTTAGTTGTCTGTAACTAGTCATACAAAGTCGACTAACACCAAAAGATTTTAACCTCAACAGAAATGAAAGCTCAAGTGAGCTTTTCTAATGTAAAGGCAAAGGCAACGAACAGTGATCAATCTCGTAAGTCCCAAATAGAATACGAAAACAAGAGTTGTGCAAACAAGGACCCATGGACACATCAGAGGTGGGATCAGGTGCCTAAGAGGAGTAAGCATTCGCTGTTGAACGGTCACACCCGCCGTGAGCCCATAGTCTTGATCAGGTAAACGGAGCAATCAATGGAATACAAATCAAAAGTTTGGCAAACACGGAAACCTGGATATACCAGAGGTAGAATTGTAGCATATTTTTTTCAAGCTATTAAATTTGAAATATATAGTATGAAAAAAATCGATAGGAACACTTCAAATAAGCTACTACATATCGACAATTGATATGCTTTTACCTATTATACATCTTATCTGGGTATTTCTTTTAAATTCCAACATTTTCCCCATAAAAAGTTGTATAATAAATTTTGTAATTTCATAGTTAATTTACCTTCCAGAAACTTGACGGGCCCCCCATTCACCAGTCAAGTGACTACAGATGGTTGTCGAGGCACTGCCAATGAGGTCAACTATTTAGAACATGTTCAGGCTGAGCTGACCTTGACCTATTACTATCGTGGTGATCTGGTAATTCATTTGACGTCCCCCAGCGGCACTAGATCTACAATTCTCCCCAAACGACCCTTAGACAGGATGAAAGGAGGGTTTAGTCATTGGCCGTTTATGTCTGTCCACTTCTGGGAGGAAAACCCTACAGGAACATGGAAGTTAGAAATCACAGATTCAACAAACACAACTCCATTCGAGGTCAAAGGTTAGTCTATGTTCCTAAAACTGTTTTAGATTTTGAAACGTAAACAGAATGAATTTATTTTGGGGTTGTTGTTTGTTTCTTTGTTTGGTTCGGGTTTGGGTGTTTTTTATTGGGGAGGGTTGTTTTTTTTTTTTATTGTTTGATTGTTTGGTTTTATTACAGTAAACGCCATAATACGTTCTAAACTCAACGAAGACTCGTATGTAAGCAAAATAGATAATTCTAGTAATGATGTGAATTGACAAATTTTATTCACTAACGTTAATTTCAAAATAAAGTGTGATGTTTAATGAAAAGGTGAAGATAACTAACAGTAATCAATCTCGTAAGTGAATAATATCATTTCTTCTCAAGTACAGCAAAACCTTGCAGTAAAACTGTCTTACACAAGGAAGGTTTCGGTATTTCTGCTCGGTGTTATATAGGGAACAGTCTTTTGAGAACTATTAGAAAATAATGCATTAAAGCTTTTATTCAAGTTTGTTCAAACCATGATCTTCAGAGTCGGGGAGCGCATAATTATTCAATTTAGAGCAAAAATCACCTCTCCATATCCGCATGTCCAGAACATGCTAAATAATGTGAAAGCATCCATTTATAGTGTAGATTCAATATACCCAATGCTGATCCCAGGGGGCATTGTGGGTCGCAATAGTACCTTTAACTACAACATTGAAATGAATTTGGGAAATATTTTTCCTCAAGAACAGGATTGTTTGTCGTGTTAATGCACAATCATCCCTATATAGAATATAATCAAGTTCGAACCAAAAACCCAGGACAAGGTGTTTCAAAGGATTGTATATAATATTAGCATTTCTGGAGTCAAATGCGACTTAAAATATTAAATGTAAAATGGCGAAGTAACAATGTATTAAACGTAATCATAATCTCAAAAAACACAATCAAAATCGAGTGTAGGGCAACACGGATCTCCGACAAAAGCGAAGGCAGGATCAGGTGCCATGAAGGAGTAGAGCAAAAGAGCTGTAGAGCAAAAAGGGGAATCAATATCTTAACTCAGTGAAAATTTTTCTTTTTATTAACATTTAACTCTCAGAAAATATAAATCACAGTTTTAAGACAAATGCATATTTTTCAATTACGTAGATGCACATTTACTTAAAAGGTAAATTCATTACATAAACATAAAATTTGCCAACGGCTCTACCAGAATATAAGATATATATATCCATTCCATGTCGATATATTAAAAATGGTGGCAAAACGTCATGTTCATGATATCATAATTACGATTTCACATTGACAATAATATAAATACACCCATTATTGATGGGCAAATACAGTCCTAGGACCTTTGCACACTAGCATAATCCACCTTGAATCGATTTCTTGAAACCAAGATTACTGGGATGATTTCAGCTTCTTTTTCATCAACTTCCCTTATCTGTGTAGCAACATTCCACTATTGCCTGCATGTTAAGGCAAAGATAACGAATTGGTCAATCTCTGTAAGCCCCAAATAAAGTTGGCAATCACGGACCCCTGGACGCACCAGAGGTGGGATCAGGTGCCTAGGAGGAGTAAGCATCTCCTGTTGACCGGTCACACCCGCCTTGAGCCCATAGTCTTGATCAGGTAAACGGAGCAATCCATAGTCAAATCAGTGTGTGAAAAACGGCTTAACAATGACTATGAAACACATCAGACAGCATTTGACTCAATGATAGGTCATATTGGTAAACTAAATTGTTATAACGACCATAGACTTTACGAAATGCTGCCTTTAAATGTGACTGTTGAAACCCCTGCAACAACAACTTGTTTGTAAGTAGCCTACCTCGGTTCAAAAACTGATCATATGCAGACCAAGTACTTGCCTATTGAATAAGTTGAGAAACTTACACACATGCATACGGTGTGTATGTCTCTCAACTGATTCGATACGCAAGAACTTGGTCTTGCGTAAGATCAGTTTTAAAATCGATGTAGGCTACTGACAAACAAGTTCATGCTGCAGGGTTTTTAACAGTTATGTTGAAAGTCACCATTTTGCAAATTCTATGGTCGAGTTAATAATCTAGTGTGCTTATACAACCTGTCTTTGGGTCAAAGTTTCATACTAAATGTAAGGCTCTTCTTTATAAACTGATTTTGACAACAGATTATTTTCCGTTTACCTGATCAAGACAATCGGTTCAGTACGGGTGTGACCGATCGACAGGGGATGCTTACTCCTCTTAGGGGATGCTTACTCCTCTTAGATACCTGATCCCACCTCTGGTATATCCTGGGGTCCGTCTTTGCCCAACTTATGAGACTGATCACTGTTCTTCACCTTTCATTCATTTTCTGGCCAGGGTAACATTATTAAGAGAAATAATGAAAGTTTTTGCTGCAAACTTAAAGAATGGCCACACTTGAATTAAAACTTGCAGGACATGTTACGTCATGGACACTGATTCTTCATGGAACAAAGGACAATCCAATCCGACTAAATCCTCCAGATCAAGGAGACGTTGTTACGCAACCTGACACATCTCCTGTAACAGCCACCACAATATTCCCGGTAAGTGAGAGCAAGAGTAATGAAGATAAAGATTACTAATTGGCCACCTTTGTGGTGCTGTCAGGAGATATCTAAACCAAATGGTATATGTATACGATTTCTCATAGTTTTCTTTACGTGTTGCAGAAATGCCATGAAGAATGTCTAGATACGTGTACCGGAAGTGGTACTGATGATTGCAGAGCATGTCGAAATTTACGCATTGGCTTGTTAGGGTAAGACTACTTCTTCATTACATTCTATTGGAAGATTACAGTAATGGATCTCATAAATCATGTCAAGTAGGAAAAAACATAGACCTCTGGACACATCAGAGTGTGGTCGGGTGCCTCGAAGGAGTAAGCATACCCTCTTGACTAGTCACACCCACCATGCGTCCTATATTTTGATAACGTAAACATAATGATCCGTAGCCAAATCAGAATGTAAAGATCGGCCTAACAATATTGATATCAAACATGTTAGACAGCATTTGATCAAAATGGCCAGGCTGTATTTGCAAAGTGACCATAGAATTTGCATGATGCTCGCTATAGAATGTTGACAATGTGGAAGATAAAGACATCCCATTTGTCGTAATGTAGAGTTATTTTCCCGTTAATGTCGATAATCTATCCAATCCAAGAATATGAAGTAAATTAAACTTTCCAGTGTAAGCAACACAGAAATTGATCGATCCATTTACTAATGAAAAGGTTAAGATAGCGAACGGTGATCAATCTTGCAAATCTCAAACAGAATACAAACCTGAGTTGAGTAAAAATGGACTTCTGGATACACCAGAGGTGGAATCAGGTGCCTAGGAGGAGTAAGCATCCCCTGTTAACCGGCCACACCCGCTTTGAGTCCATTGTCTTGATCAGATAAACGGAACAATCCGCAGTCAAAATCAGTGTATAAAGAACAGCTTAACAATTGCCGTAACAATCTACCGTACTGAATTAAAAATTTTGTATGTGTTAATGTTGTTTATGTCCCTTTCGCGAATTCTTAAAAAATTGATCACGGGAGGCACTAGCAAGATACAAAAAGGCGAAGTTAACATTGTGTCAAACGTAATCATAATCCAAAAAACATATACAAAATCGAGTGTAGGGCAACACGGACCTCCGACAAAAGCGAAGGTAGGATCAGGTGCCATGGAGGAGTAAGCATCCTCTGCTGACCGGTCACACCCGCCGTGAGTCGTTACGGCCCTGCGCGCCATATATGAGGTAATATCTTTATCTTTTCTTGTTGATGGAACAACCATTACTTACAAAGAGCGTCTTTTATTTGACGCAGTACTCGGATAGAAAATCAAACGATGGCCTCCCGGTGGCAACGCGAACGCCTTACCCCTATTTACACAGCACTACGACCTTACGAAGACCAGGTCTTTCAACTCGATTAGGGTGCAATTGAAAGAAAAATAATGAATTGAGGCCGTTTTGATATTGGAAAGGATATCGAATCCAAGCAATATGGCAAACTTGGGTCTTCATTACGACCTTACTACTATGCTTCTACGTCGAGCGTGCTCTAGACCCGCTTTCACTACGACTAAACGCAGATTTATGCCAACTAGCTTTGCTAGTTTACTGCGTTATACTCCGACATACAAAATCATATTTACTGATCAAGATAAAGAACTCACGGCGGTTGTAACCGGTCCACAGGGAAAACTTAATTCTCCTAGGCCCCTGATCCCACCTCTGGTATATCCAGAGGCCCGTGTTTGCCCATCTCTTAATATTTATTCCGTACAGGATTTATGAGATTGGTCACTGTTTGTTTTCTTCACCTTTTCATTGCGATGCTACATAGATCAAAAAGACTACGACGATGTCGGTACACTGTTGCCGATCATATTACGGTTGTTATACGCCATGAATATTGAACGATCCTAGTGGGAGGGTAGTAGAAGCGTCAATAAAATTGAGTAAGTTCTAGAATGTGTTGTGCTTTTACTACAACCATTGAAATCTCACCACAATACTTCCATGCTGTTAGTACGAATGTGGCATTTCTACCTCCACCTAGAACGTGTTGAAAATAAGTGTGGCAAGAACGCAAAGCTGCCCGATCACAAACTGTGATGCTTCACGCCAGTATACTTCATGAAGTGCATTGCAGTTCATACCCTCATATATTTTCAAAACTGGAAAATTCTAATATTTTCTTTATATTCATATTGTAATTTTATTTTTGTGAATTCTCCGCCATTTAAATAGAGGTATTAGATTTATTAAAATTCTTATTTGCATCGTTCACAACTGGAACGCATTCTTAAGGAAATGGCTATCGTTACATCAAGTGCAAGAAAAAAGTAAGAGTTTGCAGTATTATTAAACTGGGACCCTGTTGGCTCTTGCTTCTCTCGAGATTGTTTGTACCAATCAACGGGGTACCAATTCAACCATATTCTTTACAGTGACTGTGTGAAGGAATGTCCTCATGGTTACATTGAAAACCTGAGGATGTGTCTGCCGTGTGACTCTAAGTGCATGAACTGTACCTCTAAATATGGCTACCGTCCACACTGCTATTCCTGTCGTGATGGCTATTTCTTGTTACCAGAGGAGGGAAAGTGCTCAGTAGAGTGTCCTGGAGGATATTTCCTTGGTCAGTTTTTATTTTATGCGTGGTTTATCAAGAGTTTAAAAGTAAAAACTGTACACATTAACATTATCATTATCTTTATACGAGGGTTATTCAGTACCCCCCCCCCCCCCAAAAAACACGATGTTTTCACATCTTCACTACCGTATGCTAGTACATACCAATTTTGTTCTGACATTTAAAAAAATGGGCATTTCATGGTACATGTAGTATTGCCGTACTGCGCACCGATGATGACGTCAAATGATTTTCGTAATAATTCTGCTAAAAGTTTCAGTCATACACTGATCACGTGGGAGACGAGGGGTCCATCTCGCATACACATGGGACATTCTGAAATGATAAGGACGGTATTCTTATAGCATTGAACTAAACAAGCAATCTTGCCAAATAGTGTTTAGAGGTCCTGTATTGATAGCGCTTTTTGCTGCTGCCAGCAGTCATTTGTCTATATGTTTTGGTATAACACGAGACTTGATGCCAAAACCTCCGATTAAAAATTTCACATGCCACATGTATATTTGAAAATACGTACACCTTTTTCTGCAATAATTTCTTATGTCTCTGTAGAGGCGCCATTTGTAAATCTACACAAACCTAAATGTTTTCTGATCAAGAAACTGCCGAAAATAAAATCATAATAGATAGAGATCTGAAATATGATTATATTTTCCGCAGCTTGATTTCATTACTTGAGTATTTTCTGATAAAAATCATGATTATACTTTTGGTCGTGCATCGTAGGATCATACTTTGTGCATATTCAAGTCCTTATTTATCCAAAAGATAAAGTTATAGTTACATGTACTCATACGTTACATATAAGGTAAGCTGTATCGGTGCACGCTCTAGTTTTCATTACAGAAATTGTGATTGATGTCACCGAACAACTCTTGTGCATGCCCACTTCTGCAGAATTTTTTCTGAATTTTGTTTGAATTTATGAAATATAATTTGATACCACACAGAGAGTCCAGACCACAGGGTGTGCCGAAAGTGCAACAATATGTGTGAGACCTGCACACAAAACAAGGACAAGTGTACCAGCTGTCCTCGAACCTTGACCCTGATGGGTAATAAGTGCCATTTTCCAGAAAACATTTGTTCTAAAGGTTAGACTCTCTCTCTCTCTCTCTCTCTCTCTCTCTCTCTCTCTCTCTCTCTCTCTCTCTCTCTCTCCTCATGGGTGTTTTTGTAGTTAACCACGAGTTACCTCCGCGTTCCGATAATGGTCATTGTCTCATCAATTTATCAGACTGTCCACTTTAATTACTCCCTTAGAATGCGAGGTACATGTTACATAAATATTATAATGTTGTTTCCATAATAGGTTACTACAAGTTAAAAAACGAGTGTGTGAGGTGTGATGTAGCGTGTCTACAGTGCAAATCCAGGGACGAGTGTGTTCTTTGTGATCCTCAGAGGTAAGCGTTAGAGTGTCGGGTGTTATAAAATCTCTCCATGGAAAATAAGATTTAATGCCATTTTCACTCGATTTTAAAATACATGTATATTTGTGATCTCTTTGCTTTTGATATGTCCAGCATCCCTTATAATAAAACTATTAAAACCTGAATATGAACTCCATTGATGTGTTTAATTTTATTTTTATGAATTTAATTTTTTATTGACTTTTGAGAACTATTACCATTTTGTATCCGTAAACTACTATAAGCAAATCTAACTAGCTTTCATTACACAAAGTAGTAAAGACCGAAGTTACACTAGAAAAGTTGAACTGCAGCAGTGTCATTGCAATAACTGCACGGTACTGTAGTAAAGATGACACTGATATGTTGAAGATGCATTTATTTGTAGGTATTTATAATATCGTTTCTCCTTGTAGTAGTTTCTTTCACCGAGGGAAATGTATACTTAACTGTCCCAGTGGTTATCTCCCGTACAGCGTGAAAATAAACAACTCTACCTCGCAAACAGAATGTCGTGCTTGTCAACATGGTAAAGTAAAAACAGGCAGTGATTATGTGTGTTATGTTTGTCGATCTCATATATCAAGTACATGCACCTTATACCACTCAGAAAGATGATTTTTGGTTTGAAATTGTACATGTGCTAAGAAAAAATTTTGCATTTAATTTTAACGACGACGGATATAATTCGTT
>CAJDSM010016420.1:0-15646 GCA_903981925.1 Ostrea lurida
TACATCAGAATTACACGAAAACTCTTCTAATGGAGTTTATATCGCGAATTTACGCGACATTCTATATTCCGCTCACTTCATCGTTAGAAGAAAGCTGCAAGAATCTGCAAAGGTACAAAAAGATAGATATGATACCAAGATGTCGTTGAATCAGTACAGTCCTGGTAGTCTCGTCCTGATGTTTAACTATCCTCAGCCGGATGTCGAGAGCCAGAAGCTGCAACCAAAACATCATGGTCCTTTTCTTGTCCTACAAAAGATCGATGACATCCTGTACAGAATACAGACTGGCTCATCTGGTAGTCAGAGGATTGTACACTATGACAAGATGAAACCATACTATGGAGAAGATCTTCCATGGATGAAAAACGCCATGAAGAAATTTCAGAAGACATTATAATTTACTCTTTGTACTTTGGCGGATGCTTTATATATTTATATACAATGTCTGTATACTTCGAGAACGTTGACTCAAAAACAAACAAGAGGATAGCTGGGGATTTTTTATATAATCTATTTACAGAATGTAGTATGATGCATATCTTACCTTGATGTCTACAGATTACGGAACTATGGCTCGAAAGGCAGTGAAGAAGGGAAGAGTATTTTCAATGTACTCTCTTGCGACTTAAACAGATCAAGCGGTACGCCGTGAAGCATTTCCAAAGACGCATGTACCTCGTGACCGAAGTTCCGCTAACCTGCGAGCAAGTGTGGATTACGTCCCTTGCTGAGAAAGAATATACTTAAACACAGGGAAGTTCGTACGGTCCACACAAAGAAGGGAACGTCCCCATTCAGATGATAACTTCAAGCCGCCACTCGTATGGCGTGTGCTGTTTTGAAGCGATGGGAAGCAGTCAGAGCATAGCGCAATGGATGTCCAGTGAAGCAGGAGGTAATGATTGGAAAACTGTTGTTGGAAGAAGGGCGCCCGAACGTTGTTCTACTGGGCGGTGCCACACACTAACGATCGTGGACAAAGTCTTGAAGAGCAGTCCAACCAGGATGAGGCCTTCCAACCATCCTCCCTCGACCTGTGGGCCATTCAGGAACCCTAGATGTCGGACGGTCAGCCAGAGCGATATTGTGGCGGCCATCAGACGTAGTTAAAGAAGAAGTGAAGAACTAAGGGGAAACGCCAGAGCAGGCAGTCGAAGAACAATCTCAGGCCATTTAAAGATTGAGCCAGGACGCTGTGAGAGGATATTTCTAATGCCCAAAGGCCCCAGGTGGTCGTCATCCCGCCTGGCCGGATGATAAATCCACCCACCCCAAGGAAGAGAGAGCTGTATCCCGAGACGACCCTGAACAGACACAGAGGAAGTTGGTCCTGAGGGTAGTGGTGCGACCACGACAGACCCGCGAATACCCAAAAACCAGGATGGACGAACGCCAGGGAGAGACGTGTGGAGAAATAACAGGAATCCTCTTCCGAGAGCAGGACCGTTACCATCGAAGGGGGACAAAACAGATCCAACCCGTTCCGGAGAGGTTGAAATCTACCGTCCACTGTGTTGAAAAGTAACTTTCTATTGTTAATTAAGTTAGGTTATTGTATGTCCCAATTTAAGATTTTGGCATTAAAGATAGTATTCTTATATAAATACATATACGGTCCAATTTTAATGCACAAGGATGCGCATTTTCGACAAATTAGGTCTCTTCAGGTTGATGCTCAAACGAACAATGTTGGAAATTCGAAACATGAAATAAAACTTATAAAAGTGATCAATGTATTTACCAGAAATGATTGGGGCCAAAAACTTCGAAGGATCAGAGCTATGCCTGAGGGAATGTTCCCTTAATTTTGATATGAATTTCTAGATTTTACCAGCTGCAATTTACAAATACATATCCGTATTCAAGCTAGACACATAGTATATATATGGCGGGTGGACTTTCAGAATTGCCATGTTTATGTATCATATAGTTGATCGACTTTGACAGATGTTTTACTTTCATGTTTGCCGGATTTCCAACATTTCGGTTTGAGCATCAACTGAAGAGGACATAATTTGTCGAAATGCGCATCGGTGCATCCAAAAATTGGTACCGTATACTGAAATGTTATATTATCCGGTCGAGGCCTTGCTGGGGAGCTGTAGTCCCCACGAGGTCTCTACAGCCAAGTTGCTATGTACTATGTTAATCTTGAAATAGCGGATTATGTATTTAATCTGCAATAAGTAAATAAGAAATAATAAAATTAAAGGATTACTCCTCAGGCAATAGTTCTGATCCTTCGAATTTTTTGGCCCAATTCTTTTGCACTACATTGAATCAACTTTTACCAGAGTTTTTTATTTTTCATGTTTCGGATTTGCCCAACATTCGGTTTGCGCATCACGAAGAGTACATATCTTGTCGACCATGCCCGCATCTTGTGCATCAAAATTGGTACCTGTAAATATGATGTATATTGATAATACGTATGAGCTGTATGCAATCATGGGGGAGGACTTAAAATATAGTATATCATATAGATAGGAGTTTTAATGAATTGGTGGTGGACTTGAGATTATTGTACTTAAGTTCTATGAATAGTTACCAATTTTTGTGTGTATAGATGTTGAATTGTTTTGGAATAGTAAATTGATATTGGTAGTCAGGTTAGAATGGCCTCAATTCTTTTGGCAACTAACATTGATCACTTTTATAAACGTTTTACTTTCATGTTTCGGATTTCCAACATTTCGTTTTGACGCATCACTGAAGAGACATGAATTTGTCGAAATGCGCATCCTGGTGCAACTCAAAATGGTACGTAATATGATTTATATATGTCCTACATTCATGTGAGAAGCTGAGTTTGGCAACCAAGTGCCTATAGTGTAATTTTGAGGGAATTTTTCTGACCTATTTGATCTAATTGGTATTAGCCTTAGGAGTATAAGATCTATGGCTAGGCGAGGTAGTTTTTACAAATTTATCGCAGAAAATTACATGCGTTTACTAATTATCGTAACAAAAATTAACGCAAGGTCGGTTTACAATGACGATGGTGCCGCAACTAGGGTGTGGAAAAGTCAACGACGGTTGACACACGGGGTTCTTTGCTGTTGGTTGTATATATTTTTGGCAATACAGAACCTTTGAAGCTTTTGATTGTTTTAGTTAGCAGCATGTAGTATGTATTTTTGTTACCATGGAGATGGGCATTTGTTGCTGTGGAGACAGATAACCTCTTTTGGGTTATTATTATGAAACTTATTTTATTTGGTGTAAATGATTTTAAGCACCACAGTTATATACATGTGTCTTGTCTTGCTATGGTTTTGAGCATCAGTGGTATAGATGTCTATACTCCTTTTTTTCACCATTTTATTATGTAAGCATGAATGTGATAAGCGAGTCATTATTTTGTTATGTTAAACCACCTTTTGTATGAAAGCATGAAATTTTATTCCCATCATAAGTATGCGAGCGTGTGTGTTTTGTCGATATATGTGCATTTATTCTTTGATTGTTAGTTGAGACATGTTCAAGTTCATGGGGAGATGAACTCTTAAAGGGGGGGGAGTGTAGTGAATAGTACCCCCCCCCTTTTTTTTGGTATTTACTGTGTGACTTAGACTCTATGTATATTAGATTTGTTATTAAGGTATCGCTCGCTGATGTATTATTCTTCATACAGAATATGCAATTATATTTTTCACGTTTATTTTTCAAGTTACGCAATACTATATCTATGAGACTACGGTACTAACTGACATATGATTTGTTTACATTAGAGGTAATTCGGAATGAAGTTGTGTTTTCACTTCATCCTGAACTGAGTGCTCGCATATTTATTTCTAGGTTCTATAGCATGTACGTATGGATTGAATTAGTTATTTCATTACTGTTAATTACCTTTGGAATGGGAGAAAACCTGTCATTTTAACAGAGTTGGGCTGTTCCACGTTTGTTATCGAGTAGATACAGGTCACTTCCGGTTGTAGAAATAGTCGATAAATTTAGATCAAAGTTGTAAAGGCGGTATGATTAAATCCGCATTCGTTACATCGAAGTAGAATTATTAATTTGTATTTTTGATTATTTTGAGAGCATAATGAAATGTTTTTATTTGTGAAAACGTTTTTCAGCAATTAATTATAAGATTATAATTTTGCTATTATTTATCGATTGTATTGCATGACATAGAGGCGTGAAACTCTTATTGTTCAATCAGAATGCTGAGTGATTTTTCCTAATTAGTCAGTGATCCAATCAGATTCAACATTGTCGAAAATCTGTTATTTTCTGTTAATTCCATTACTTTCTGTTATGCTACGTCATGTTTTAGTATAAAGTTTAAACGCGCGGGATTTCGATACATTCTTTTGGTTAGATTTTGGCTTGGTAGGTGTTACGCCGTTTGTCTTAGGAATTTATTTTTATTTTGATTTTTATTTAGTCTATCTATTTATTTAATTATCATAATTATTATTTGCTTTTTTATTTCATAGGGGATCTTACGTTTGACACAATGTTAACTTCGCTTTTTTGTATTGAACATTTATGCAATAATTATTGTTGCAGTTCTATCTTGATCAAGAACTCATAAATTTTCTATGAAATAGAGTTCTTTTTAGCTTTATTCGAATCGAGTTATCTATTTATTTTATTTTTCTTCCAATTTATTTTATCATTCAAACAAAATAGCTATGCTATACGTTTGAATTCTTTCTCTCTTTTTATCACGGCTGATAGTTGATGAAATTCAACGAAAGGCCCGTTTTATTTATTGCAGTTTGGTTTTGGTTAGGAAATCTTTTGGATAAATTATTCAGTGACACATTTTCATTAGAATTAATTATTTTCATAACTTTCATAGATTTTCCGATAGGCTATAATTGTCATACAAGTTTATAATAACTTGCCGTTAGTGTAACAAGTCGGAAGTTATAAATAACTATGACTTGTGTTCATCGTAATTTATTCTTTATTAGTATTATTATACGTGGGTTGAGACGGGTTTTGAAAAGTCTGTTTTGAGTTAAGGATTTTCAAGTACATTTTTATGATGATCTTTGAACAGTAATTTGAAAGATTTTTTATTTTTATTTGTAACTTAACGATAGTATGAATGCGAAGCATGAATGTTTGTTCTAACTGATTCTTATTTGTTTAATTGTATGTACGTGAATACATTTCATTGTTTAATGTTTATTATCTTCTGTCTTGAATTGGATATATCAGCGAATGATTTAGGTATCACTTTGGAGTTTAATATAACTTTATACGCACCCGATACCGCTACCGTTACAGTTAGGAACACAAAATGTCGTACTTCGAGTAGTTAATAAATGTTAAAGCTATCAAGAGCATATGTGTGCTGTTGACACTATTCTGTGAATTGGGAAAATCGTACAAAATGTCAAGACATTCCATTCCATCTATAGACAGTATTTCCCCGTAATTGAAATGAAATGAAATAATCCAGAAGTAATTATATAAACAGTATCTTCAGTACTCTCATCCTGTTCCTGGTCATTTTCACGTAAGGAGAAAAAAGCTACATCTCTACTAAATTTACATGTACTTCTAACAGCCTTGTAACACCAGTCGGTCAGTCTATACTTCCTAGAGACCTTGTAGACAATGAGTGCGATAACTAAAACGACGAGGACGCCTTCTTCTGTGAGTATGGTTAAAACTCCTTCTTGGACATCAAACAACTACCTAAAATTACACAAGTACTTACATAAAACATTTAATTAGGTAATTGTACCGTACTTTTCCACATTCTTAGATGAAAATTGTAAAATTATTTGCCATAAAGAAATATTAAAAATGACATACAAGTCAAATACTGCAATATAAGGACAATTATAACGAACAATGATATAAATAGGCGAAGTAAACAATTTATTACACGTAATCATAATTCCCATCCCTAAAAGGCATATATATATAAAAACTTATTTAAGAAAACATAAAAAAGACGAATTAACATTGTGTCAAACGTAATCATACCCCCCCCCCAAAAAAAACCCAAAACATATACAAAATCGAGTGTAAGGGCAACACGGACCTCCGACAAAAGGCAGGATCAGGCGTCATGAGGAGTAAGCATCCTCTGCTGATCGGTCACACCCACCGTGAGCCTTTAGTGAAATAAAGTAAACGGGATTACCCGTCGTCATATCTTATTCTAGTACGAAAAATGACAATCTAACAAAGGGCATGAAACAAATCAGTCAACATATGACTTAGTGATAATTTGTAATCGCAAACAAAGTCATTTTAAAGCGACCGTATAATTTGCAAAACAACGACTTTAAACGAGATTCGTTATAATCCTGCGATATCAAATTTTTGTTAGTAGTTGGCCTCGCTTTAATAAGTCCTCATATGCATAGCATGCTCTTGTGTATGGAATCAACTGAAAGATATACACACCATAAACAGGTGATGGTGGTACATTACTATATACAAAAAGAATTCGAAAGTTGGCGAGTGTAAAGTTAAAATCATCACGCTTATCTTATAATGTAGTTGTCAGTCTGCCATTAGAGTCAATATTAAGTAAAATATCCAAATATGAAGCAGATATGTCAGATTCTGTGGTGTCCTTTATCTCGAGTTCGTCGGGATATATCAAATGGACATAATTGTGAAAATTATGATTGTTAATTGATAAGACATCTATTATCCATATGTAAGGTTGAAGGACACGGCAAGTTTTTAAATTATTGGACAAAATATTGAATTTTCACACAGATTTTCAAGTAAATTAATTTCGACTTCTTTAAGAATTGGTGTTCTATTTAGGAAAATACATCAGCCATATTAATAAATTACATTATTTTCCCTAGTTCCAAGTCTCAGATACTTGTATCATAAATTCTAAAACTGAAATATACCTAAAAGGGTATAAAAATAGAAGTTTATTGGATGAAATAGAAATGTAAAATCATGTAGATTTTGAACTTTTTGATTAATCAATCCCTCCGCCACAAAATATAGTCCCTACCAAACCCTTTCAAAATTTTAATGGACACAAAACTTATCCACTAAATAGGGTTCAGTAATAGATGGGTAATATTTTTACACATTGGATTAGTATTGACCAGTCAATACTTAGATACATCCTGCTCCAGCAGTGCTCTACCAAGCCTTCTTTCTTTACTTTTGACTAAACTCTAACTCCTATCAAAGAATCTCTTCAGAGATAACTGTTCCACTACATATCCAGAAGTGGTGTCAATCAGATTGGATTCTTTAAAAACTCTAATGGCTTTGGATAACCTAAAATCACGAGAATTTTCAAAAACATTGACTGCATCAAAACGTTGATTTCTCCACACTTTACACAACGATTCCTCACGATAAATTAAAATCTAGGCTTTTTCAGATTATAGATAATCGCTTTATAAACAAAAACGGCACCCGAAAATGACGAATTCTAGTCGTTGGGAACAAGACACATATTTAATTAGAAAACACTGATCGCCCACACAAGTACTATGAAGTAGATATTCAGAGCATTCTGGGTATCTTATAGGTATTTATGTAGTCTATTGGAGACCATGTCTTCCAACAATCGTAGGTATTCCTATGGGCCACTAATTAGTTGCCCCTTATGGCAGACTTATTTTTATATTCATATGAAGCAGAATTTGTACGAAGAAACTGTTACGGGATAAAAACAATCAAGGCCTCAAGGGCCTGAGAGTCGACTCGCCACATGATAGTAACAAAGACTCATTGCCACATCGCTCACCCATAGAGAAGAGCAGAAGTTTGGGACTTTCAATTATGCCACTGCAGGGCTCCACACTGACCAAAATTTTGTTTGTGCGCACCTGGCGCGCGTACGGCGGACTCGTAATACCTTTATTGGTATACATGATATCTCTATTATTACAGAGCATGTGTACATCGCTTCTATTATCTTACTTCATGCATACAACATAGCTTTGTTTTTATTTTCAATATTAAAATCTCTATGATCAAAATCATACATTTCAGTCAGTACATTTAAATTATTTATCATACCAGAAATACCTGAAAGTATCTAATGTCCATAACTACAATAACAAAACAAGAAAATGATTCAATATGTTTATTAATCATGTTTGTGTGTAGATAATGTACAATACTCATCAAAAAGTTAAAATTAGCAGTCCAAATAATTTTATTGACGACGTTAATGCATAACATTACATCATATCATCCAAGCTTCAAAACTGATTACCATTTTTTTAAAAATGGAATATACTGAAAATCCTCCTGTATTCATATCTTTGAATGCAGAATCTTCAAATGACAATGTGGGTCTTTAGTGAAAATCATCATGTAGTGGAAATGGGACTTCAGGGGAGTCTGAGAATAGAAAATAAGACTTATGCAAGTCAAAAGATGAACAACCTAGCTCTTTCAGAAATTTCATCATTTCATTGTGGCCAATTAAAAAAAATCAAATTAAAGGACCTAAGAAAATTGGCTTTCTTGCAAATATTTTTCCATGTTAAATGGAATAGAAAATGTTAATCTGTCATCTCTGAGAATTATTACTACAGTAGTTTTAAACTTTATCACATAAATTCTAATATACTTCTACTTTCCATACTTATTTGAAAAATGACAATTAAATAAATATGGAATTGTCTAAACTCGACAGGGTTGACTGTTACTAAATATAGGTGTGGAATTGTACCCTAGAACGAGAACTACGTGTATAAGAAAGAGAGATAACTCGTTGTAAAATCAACCGACATCCACACTGAAGATGTGAACCGGCGAATTAAAATTTACAGGGTAGTGATCTTAATATTAAATGACGCGAATTATATATTACGTAGCTTCTCGTGTTTTCATAATATGCACCTTTATTACAACCCATCCAAACGACAGGATGCCCTGACCATCCAGTACTGTAGGGCCTAATGATGCGCGGTATTCCTTTCATTCACCACCTACCTGCACTCCAGGGTCTTATATCCTTTTGTCTTGTGTAACTGCTAAATAAACAAGACACCCTGACTGCCGAATGGGTCTATGCTCCCATGCACAGGATGCAACCGTCCGCGCAGGTAAAACTACCCTTCCTGAGGCTATTTGGAAGCCAAATAAGATGGCGTCGGAAAATGTCTAAAATGACGAAATGTCCGCTTGTCGCATTTCCCGAATTTCTTGTCGCCATTTTTTTTCTGAAAATCGCAAAAATGCGACAAATGCGACGGGCCGACGTATTCAGAATGTATGGACTACAGCTACCATCTGTCATCTTCTAATACACATAACATGAACATTCATCAATAATAAATAAGACAAACAAACTCACATAATATAGATCGGATAGAGCCATGTATTCCCTGGGGTTCTTTTATCGTGTTCTCTTAAAATTCTTCAATACAATACACAAGAAAAATGATATGTCGAAAGGGCGGGGTCATCAGGACTAAGAGCCCCGCATGGTCAAGTAATAGGAACAAAAATATTTACTGTTATGAGGGTGGGATCTCAATAGTTTAAAAATATTTTACAATTTTTAAAGGTGAAAAGTCAACCATGACCCGGGGGCTCCAGAGTCCAAGGAACTAGTTCTAACACAAAGAACAGAGGGATATATTGTTGAGGTGCGGATCTCAAATATTCCAAGAATATCGGAAAATTTTCAAAAAGAAAAAAAAAAAAAAAAAAAGAGGGGAAACTGTGTCTCACACAACTCAAAAAAGATATATGGTTGAGGGTGGGATCTGAAGTTTTCCAAGATAATTAGAGCCATGCTCTAAGGTTTAAAACCCCCACTCTTTGGCATTAAGTTGTGTGATTTTTGCCCCATTGTTCTGGACAAGATTTGCCTATATCAAAAAATATTTTTTTCAGTTTTGTGAAGTATTCTCAGTTCCAGTCCATCCATTGACAATTTTCATGAGTGATTCACACATATTCCAAAATGTTCTCTAATAGGACTGCAATATGTTATGTAAGCATTTTTGACTGCGTATTGAATTGGACTTGGCATGATTTGACATGCATACTGACTCCGGAGTTTGTAAACAAGATAATAGCTGCGTATTAACATGAAACTTTGACAGGTTTTCAACTTATTCTAGGTAAGACCAATATTTTAAGACATCAGTGCCTTTCAATTAGCCACCGATTGTCATTTATGTGACCTACATTGGAATCGGTTTTGGGAATTACAAGATAGAACTGCGGGGACGGTCTTGTTAAAAGAATGTGTTCATACGGCCGTCATTGATACTAAAGCTAGATATCCCATATTGTGCTGTTTTACAATCATATCAATAGTGCTTTTATATTCAAAATTTTCAATTTCACTCATGTTATTCAGAAACGAATTACATAGCACTCACCACAGCACCGCACAACTATCCATTCTGTTGGTAGACAAGTAGTAGCGTGAAGAGGCAGATCCGCGAAAATATCGCCTGAGAAAGGAGTCCGCTCGTACGCGAGCCGACTCAAAAGAACTTGCTGTGTCCTTTCATCCTACATATAGTATATAGAGTATGTGTTATCAATTACAGATCATAATTTTTCCACAATTATGTCCATTGATATCGCCGAGAACTTGATATAAAGGCACCACATAATCTGACATGTCTGACTTCATATTTGGATATTTTACTAACTTGACTCTAATGGCAGACTGACAATAGCATTTATATGATAAGCGTGATGACTTTACTTGGCAATCTCAACTTCTCCCTTTCTATGTAGGTATAACCAACCATCACCTGCTTATGTGTGTATATTCTCCCAGTTGAATTCGTACGCAGACATGGCTAGCGTATGAGGAACCTTTTTTAAAGCGGAGTCAACACTAACAAAAAGGTTGATGGCTGCAGAGTAGAACGATATCGGTAAGTCATCATTTCGCAATTCTACGGTCCGCTATAATGAACATTGTTTTGCGATACTACAAATTATTCACTAAGTCATATTGACTGATTTGTTCCATACCTTTGTTAGACTGTATTTCTCACAGATTGTGACTTTAACGGGTGTCCGTTATCTTTATTCGACTAAGGGCTCACGGCGGGTGTGAACCGGTCAGGCAGAGGATGCTTACTCCTCCATGGCACCTGATCCTACTCTTCAGCTTTTTGTCGGAGGTCCGTGTGTGGCTCTACACTCGATTTGTATCATGTTTTTGGATTATATTCGTTTTGACACAATGTTACTTCGCCGTTTTTATGCAGTCAATTTTAAAAAAATTCTCGTTGACTTTAGGTTTCCAAAAGCTCTTTAGAGTTTCAAGATGCCACATCAATTGACACCACTTTTGGAGTATCTCTGAAGAGGACTCTTTAATAGCTGTTATAGTTTAGTTAATATTAAAGAAGAGTTATAGAGCAACTCACGTGGAACCAGCGTGTACATGTATCTTTCTTTATAAGTTATTATCAGATTAGATCATATAAAGGTATGGTATCAAAATTGATCGCTGATGTCTTCGGAATACTAGAAGTATTTAAAAACACGAAAGGTGGTTTTGAAGATTCATCTTTGTTGAGATGTGCTGTTGAGAAAAAAGTAGGATTCTGAAATGTTGAGTAAACCTTTTTCAAAAAGGGAGACAATTTAGATAGTAACTTTAACATACAAAGACAATGGTTTTTACTTGTTTTATCAGCTGGAATAGTATCAATTTCTTAGTAGTCTATGGTATCATCATCTGTCTTAAATTACAGCGGATAACATAGTACGCATTTACTCGTCAAATGGTGAATACGGTTTTATGAAATTTCAAATAGTTTGATCCATTCAGACAAAGTGTCAGCTCCTCGTCCCTCAAGATTGTGTTCAACGTCTACGTATCTTTCCACAAGAATTCCTAATAGTCAATGAAATTATTAGAGCATTTAAATAAGCGAGGCTTTCGGAATATACATGTAGGGAACCCTGGGATCGGGTTAGAATAGGTGTCTCTCAGCACCCCTTAGCCGTGTCGTAGATAGGCGACTGAATGGGCGGTCATTCGGATGAACCGGAAAACCGAGGCCCTGTGTACAGCACCAGGTGTGGCACGAAAAGTCCCTCCCTGCCCAAATGCCCTGAGTGCCGAGCACAGGCCTAAATTGTGCAGCCCTTCACCTGCAATGTGCGTTACGGTCTCCAGATGAAGTGAAATATTCTCGAGTGGGACGTAAAAAAACAAAATATCATCAAATCATCGAATTGGACTATAGTTAATTTATCCCCGCGTAATAATATGACCAGCCGGGACTATAATTAAATTGAGGAAGAGGGAACATTGTACACTTTGGAGGATTTCGTGAAATTTGATCATATTAGCACTGCGCGTCTGTTTGTTAATTAAGGACGTTTTTGTAGGCTGAGCTTTTGAGAAACTGCGCCAGACGCTATCACGACATATTTACTGGCTTCAAATACTGACCCATCTTGGTGCAAACATAGTAACACTTACAACTGACCCTGCCAGTTGAAAACAAGGCCACAAGTCCTTGACGGTTCACCTGAGGATCATAGACCAAACACAGCAGGAGTCTCCATTTTGCATTTCTAAGTTCTCCAATACGGAATCTTGTTTACATGTTAACATCATTTGCCAAAATATCGAATATTGGTTCCTACTTCATTACAAGAGGATTATCATTTCAATCCCACAACGATTGTTCAAGAATTTTTAAATGAAAACCACGTACTTCAAATCCCGTGAGCTTGGCTTTGGGACCCAAAATTCGATAAAGAACATCTTCGTCTCATGAGAGTATATATGATATATAGTGACTCTAGTAGAAAGATAAGGCTCTGGACCCGGAAACCATATTGCTACTTTGATGTGCCAGTGCCTTGACGTTTGCCTTTTGACGCCAAATTTCAATAGGAAAACACCTTTCATTTGGTAGACCATATGCTCATGATATGAGCTAGGATGGAAAGGCTAACACTAAAGTCTGAACCATTCTGTCTACAGACGAATAGACAGACAACTTGATTCCAGTAACCACCCTCCCCCTCAACTTGCTGTAGGGGGCATAAGTGAATAAGGCCCCGCTTCTCATCTCCAAATATTCATTTACTGTCACATTATGTCAATAACCATTGAAAACAGATGCTTTTCAAATGTTTGACATATAAACAGCCCCCCCCCTTCGGGTCAGAACCCCTACCCCCCGGGATCACCAAATTACCAATTTTGGAAAGGCCTTCCTGCCTACATCACTAGCATTTGGTTTCTCTCAACATGTGCGCTTGTAAAGAAGATTTTTTGAAAAATTGGTTCATTTTTGGCCCGCATTCCCAAAAGACTGAACATTTACAATTTACGTGCCCCTTGTCCCAAAGATGCCTTTTCAGCCCAGCTTTGAAAAGAATGGACTGTGGTTATCAAGAAGAAGTTAACTGTACAATTGTTTAACACATTCTCAATGCCATTTATGGCCACCCTAATACTAAAACCCCTACCCCTAGATCATAAATTTACATTTTGATGATAAAAGGCCTCCCTATTATTCAAATATTCATTAATTTCACATTAATGATCAATAGCATTAAAGAAGTACTTTTCAAATGTTTATATATCAACACTATTTACCCAAGTTTGGCCCCGCCCTGGGGTCAACCCTACCCCGTGATCACCAAAATTTACAATTTTGGTAAAGGCCTTCCGCCTCTACGTCACTATGCATTTGGCTTTTCTCAAGACATGTCGTCGGTGTTAAGAGAGATTTTGGAAAAAGGTCACTTCTTGGGCAATTTTTCCCACCCCCAAGGCCCAGGGTGCAAGAAGACTGGAAATTTACAATTCTATGTGCCCTTGTCCCAAAGTGCTTCTACCCAAAATGAAAAGCAAGTGACTGGTGGTTGATCAAGAAGTTACAAATATTCACTTGTTAACGGACGACAACGGACGAAAGACCCAATTGCAATAGGTCACCGCAGTTTCTAGGGACCTAATAACACTTATTCACAAGTAGAATGATCTTTAATCAATTCCGTCATAAGGTTTTTAATGCCACATTGGCTTCTTGAACTTACGCATTGATTTGCTGTAGCTGTTCGGACAGGCATGCGTGATATGAAGTCACTGCCATATTCCTCGGCAGGTGGACTAATTTCAACCACAACATTAGGTATCATTGTTTGAGTAGATTTTCTGAGAAAAATGAAGCAACAAACGGACAAGAGAGAAAGGAAAGTCAGATGAAAGCAAATCATATCTAGCATGCAAAGAAATTTTCAAAACACAGAATAAATGTAGATTGATTTATTCATGTTATTAGTCCCCATCCGAGAATATTTCACTCATATGGAGAACGTCAACCAATAGCCGTGTGAAGGGCTGCAAAATTTGAAGGCCTACTATGCCAGGTACTCAGGGCCTGTTGAGCCAGGGAGGGATCTTTACGTGTCACCACCTGGTGCTGTGACACGGACCTCGTTTTTCCGGTCTCATCCGACTGACCGCCCCCATTCATGCCTCTTACCGACCGCCAGGGGATGCTGAGGGACCTATTCTAACCCGATCCCACCGGGAAGAATAAATTAGAAATAGCAAAATGTTTAAAACTACGGAGATTAAAACAGGTGATTAACACAGTAGTATACAAGGCAATTAGCGCTATACTTCGTACTGCTAATTTTGCGCTGTTTCTCTGATCTCCACCTCAAGCTCCCAGAGGATCATGCTCTATTAATCAATAGACAATTCTGACCCGTATTTGGAGACTACGCATTGTAGATCTATCAAGGGCGGATCCAGAGGGGGGTTCCCAGACCCCCCCCCCTTTCGCACAAAAAAAAGAAGAAAAAAAGAGGATCAGAGGGAAAAAGAAAGAAGAGAGAAACAAGAGACAACATATTTACTGAAATGAAAGTCGAAAGATTAAGTGGAGATCCCGGTGGGGAAATAGTATCTATTCTTCTGACGGTCTTTTCACTGAAATTGCTCTCCTTTTAATAGTATGCTTCCTGGTATATGTTCCAAATAAAGTGTCATAAATATGTTCAAGTTAATTAAAAGAGTTATTCAGATCTTTACGACTACGAGGCAAAACATGCATGGAAATGTGATACTTAAATCAGTTGCATCATTTCAAATTCTATCCTGGAACTTTGGAAGACAAAAAGTAAATAATTACCGCAAATAACTTCTTAGAATGGATTTTGATTTACTATGGTAGTGCTAGCTGCTGCCTTCCTACTAGCTCTGGCTGTGGCATACATCATTAAATCAACTCTGTCAGAGCACTCGACTGTGTTGTGCCAGATATCTACGAGTTCGATCTCTCAACTGTCATGTTTCAACATTGACACCCATGTTGGGACCGGTCCGATTATTTTCTTGGGGGCAAGAGTAATTGCTCCCAGAACTTCGCCCCACGCATTAGGTGCATTGCACACTGGAATATCGGGGCAGCCTCTCTTATTATATTTCACCTGACCTTCCTATTGCCTCTTGACAAGTGTTATAAAGAAACTATATGGCTTTCAATGGGTCAAGTGTAATTTCGGTGTGTGATAGAATGTGTGTTGTCTGCATGCAAAGTAGTACTAAGAACCATGCTTTCGAGTTTCTATATAAATTTCAATATCGGCGATTGAATACTAATTATTATTTATTTACTTACAAAAATATCGAACTTTATCATTCTATAAGATCAAACCAAGCACGATTCACATTTACTTCACATCGTATTGTATATTTAAAAATTATCGC
>CAJDSM010016426.1:7481-29155 GCA_903981925.1 Ostrea lurida
TGACACTTTCACTTTGATGCCTTCAAAGATTCTGTTATTACCAAGCACGAAGTTCAAATAATACATATTACTATTATCAAACAAAAATCTGATTCATTAAAGTATTTACTACGCTTCTTCAATTTCTTATGAATTAGCTGATATGGCGCTAGCATTCTAAATCTTTTTTTTTAAAAGATAAGCTTGTAACTACATTCTCTTACATAGAGTTGTCGGCCCTTATCTAAGGGAGAGATAAGGACCGACAGCTCTGTGTAAGAGAATGTCAAAACTAGTCGAAAAATAATTGAATACTTCTGTCCTGACAATGTGTCCAGTCTATCCGGTTCACGATAACTTTAAGGAAAATAATTGGATATATTTGTCCTTCAACAACAAAGTTTCAAGTCTATCCGATAAGCCATATAGGAGTTCTAAGTGTTATCCCCATCCCTGTTAGATTCACCATAATTTTCGTCCCTCCCACCAAATAGAAAAGTAAACAAAACAAAGAATAACGAGTGTGTTTCGGTTTTCACGCATAAAAATAAAATGATTTCTCGGAATAATATCATATATATGCTTTGTAATAGTCGTGTATTAATTCCATTAATTGCAATTTTATTGGTTCGTTTTGTAATTGTTTTAAAGATTCAAATTCTTGTTAAATTGTTAATTCGTACGTAAATTAGAACACAGAAAAATAACCTCCCTTGGACAGAACGGCATTTTAACCAATGGGAATGAAGACAATTTTCACAGCATGCATTTTCCACCAATCACAAAGTTACGAAGTGCTTAGTCCGGAGATTGTAAATCACTTCAACTGTGTATACCGTCTTCCAAGGAAGACGGTAATCAGACCTTAACCCCTATTATTTGGCTGTTACTTCTTTATTGAAAAGCGCACGATCTCCAGATTAACCTGTAATCCACACGGTCGGTCAGCTATAGTCTGTTTCAAAGAAACATTATACCAATCCAAGCCAACAATGTTCATTGGATTTATTATCATCACAGTATTACCTTGTTATTTTATCACGCAATCAATACAGTCCTTGATGCATTTTAAAAGTTACTGAAAGAGAGCTGGTAAGTCATATTTCTCTACATGTAAACGATGAAACTGATTTTAAATTGTACGTGAATTTAGAGTTATCTTTCTTAGTATATTAGTATTTATACATTCAGGAGCTGCCTTTTTTTTTTTTTTTATAGATATAACACAATTTTATTTTCATAGCGCCACACATTATTGTAGTTGAGAAGAAATAACAATGGGGATCTGGTTAATGAATTAATTTTCTAATTGTTTATGTAGTAAAGAAGTTATTGAAGGGCATTAGATCTCTAAGATAAATTATATCAAATCTAGATGTGGTCACTATAAAAGAGCAATGTATATATGTGTATTAATTCTATTCATGGTATATATATTCGGACCTACAATTATGGGATGAACTAGCTGGACAAACCAAATACATATAAACCACCATACGCTCGAAGGACAAACAAGAGTAAAACAATATACTCCCGACTATAGTCGCGGGGACACAACCATTAGAAAGAAATCAACATTTTTTTAAAGAACATGTACAACTTTAGCAACTGTGTCGACCTCCTGTATCACACAATCTTAGTATAACCAGCATCTGGTCATCCTCACAACGTCAGGGGTCCTCAGTCCAGTCGTGGCCCTGAGTGGACCCAGCAGATTATATTAAGCATAAACTGCACCAAGTTAGATTATATCGTATTAATTAACCTCGGTCAAGAATAGCTTCATTTCTTATAATTTAATTTTAAAAAACTGCATTTAACGTTATGTGATGAATACTTTGCGAGATAATACGGATTTTCCATGAAGCGGACGAATTTTGTCGTAGCAACAAAGTAGAAACAATACAATCAAACGCATTGTGACGTCATTCTAGAACGTCATAAAGAGCAAGTTAAACTATACAAAATAATTGATGTTGCTCAATCTTGTAAGTAAAATTCAATTATTACAAAAGCATATATACCAACATTCTGTATAGACCAAAAATATATGTACCAATCCTGTATATTGCCAAAATTATCATTGTACCAAGATCCTGTATATTGCGAAAATCATATCTCCACATGCAACTTTATGAAACTCCACGATATTGTTGAAGAGCAAGCTCTAAAGAAAAAGTAATTCCAATACAGTTTACACAACCTTCATACGTATACTATCACCATGCAAATTATACAGGAATCAGTTGTAAATATTGTCAGTGAAACTATGCCTTTATTGTGGGACGGGCGACCAAGTTGCACTTTATTTGTCTTGTGGTAGATGATCGGCATATGACTGACAATTAATGGACACAACCAGTGTTCATCTAGGACATAAATTATCTGATCTTTAGCACTGTAACCACACATTGGAAAGTGTTGTGGTTGGTAAATTTTCAACATTTCTGTGACAGTTTCCTGTGAATCACTTACTCGACTTGACTACTAAATTATCAAACAGGAAGGAACATAGAGATGTTAATTAATGGTAATTAGTTGAAGAGATTGCCACAAGGATGTTTCAAAATTAGCATTGATATTTACATACATAGATTTCTATTAGTATTTCATAATAATTCAAATTTACAAACGGAGAGAATTTATTCTTTTACTTCCAGCCTGAAATCTCATTACCCCTATACGGAATACAAAATTAAATACAGGACAAACATCCATGGACACTTTCATATACCAGAGGCGGGATTAGGAGAAGTATGCATTCCCAGTCCAACCTGATGTGAGCCCTTCATCTTGATAAAGTTTACGGAGTAAAAGTAACCAAACTCTGTGTATTTTAAGAAGCCTGACTATTGGTATAAAACACGCCCGACAGCATTTAATCCAATTGGCAAACTAGATCGCTATAACGAACATAGAATAGGCGAAATGTTGACTCTAAGCAAGAGTCTTAAAATTCCTGCAACATCCACTTGTTTGTCAGTGACCTGCCTCGATTTAAAAACTGATTATATGCAGAACGAACTCTTGTGCATAGAACGAATCAGTTGATAGACGCAGGTGGTAATCGAATTTTGCTTTATAAATGTGTGAAGTTGACAACGAAGAAATAGACATCTAACACATAATAAATCAAGTTATGACTGAAAGAATAGAAAATTTCGTATATGTGCTTGAAAAGGTAATTGGATGATTGTATGATCAAACGATTAAAGGTCAAGGTCACACACTAAGAAATTCAGTACCTACTAAATTATCAGAAGGGCTTTCATCATTGTACCGAAAAAAATATTTTTAATGAATTCAAGACATGTAACATGTATTTTTACTATATAATCTTTTCATAAAAGACCAGAGAGTTAAAGATCCGTCCATTGTAGAGACATGCTATTCCCGGTACATTTTCTAGCGCGCGATGCAGCACTCCGAATTTGTGCAGCAATTTATCACCTCAAACATTTGCAATGAAAATGCCAGTTTACCATCACCCTTACCATCAATATTTGCGTCTGAACATTCCTTTCAAAATGTTTTAAACTCTAGTCAAACTGAAAACTCGTAGATTTCGATAGATATTATCTCGCGGGTATTGTTTGGCGCCGGCGATGTACTCGTGTGTCGTGAGGTTCCGGAAGTGGGGTCGTTCTCGCTGGCCGGCTGCGTTTGGTCTTGGGTTTTGGCATAGTTGGCGTTAAATTGAGAAATAAACAAATATAATATATTTGATATACTTATTGGGACTAAATGTTGCAAAACTGTAAATAGGCAAACTACAAGGTACCCCTATGTGGGGGTCAACACCTGTATACGAGCCCGGGTATACGAGAAAGTAATTTCAATCCAATTCAATCCAGAATATTTCTGGCTATCGAAGCCTAATATATGCCAAAACTGCAATAATCCGTAAAATTCGATTACTAGACAACGATATAGCTATAAAAAATTGAATTTGTTTGGATATTTTTGGGGGTGATAAATTTACGTGACTCACGAAGTGGTGAAAAGCATGTAACGGAGGTGTAGAAATTGAAATTCTGGAGCGGTTTCGCCAAACCGGGAAAATTCCGTCAAGGCAAAACCATTCGGAGTTAACTCGCTTGGATAAAGTTTGCATATACTAGGCAAGCTAATATACATGTATGCATTATTATTTGCTTACGTAACCATATTAGGTTTCAGTTAATTCGTTGAAATGACTCAAATCGCCGTTGTCAACTCCGGTTTGGTTTCAGAACTATAGGGAAAGGAGTAAGCCCACGAAGGGTGGAAATCTGTCCAAAAAATGGTAAAAATTAAGTGAAATTTCAACAAATTTTATTCTGCAAAAAATAATAGCCCATGTATGATAAATTATCAGGCTGTGCTCTATAAATTTTTTCGTTTTTATCACCAAAAATGTGGTGATTTTATGCAAATTCTTGCATTTTATGATAATTGATGATGTTTGGGCATTAAATCGTAGACACACCAATGCAAAAATCCAAAAATTTTATCACCCTGATAATATATCATACATGGGCTATATTATTTTTGCAGAATAAAATTTGTTGAAATTTCACTTTAATTTTTACCATTTTGGGGCAGATTTCCACCCTTCGTAGGCCTACTCCTTTGCTTCGATCATATGATAAAATTGACAGGTAAATGATTCAAATACGATGGATAACAAATTTGATCGCTGCATGAATGTTTTGTCCATTATTTCTGTCAATTCATTCTTCATTCTTCATCCAGTCATTCTTATTTTAAACATATTAGCACTTTTAAAATTCATATGTATGGGGATTTCTAAATATTTTTACAATACCTGTAATGACGAAGACGAGCTCGTGTATATGTATTCCGATAGCAATTGCTTTATTGGTGACTATGTTCTTCTATAATGTTTTGTTTATTATTATTTTTTTTTTTTACAAATTCAATATTTACGAACACGTGTAAACAGTGCTATATATAGGATCTTCAGATAATTGTCATTTATTTTTCTCTATATGCTGTAAGTACTATGACAAGTTTATAATATTCTTACACGAACGGTGCTGCTCTAAGATGAGATAGAATATATAAATAATATACGGTACCAATTTTTATGCACCAGATGCGCATTTCGACAAGTTATGTCTCTTCAGTGATGCTCAAACCGAAAAATAAAACTCGAGATTGCAAAGGAACCGCTATCTGTCTGACGATCTGGATTAAATTTTCTCCAAATATATTTTCCATAATTATACGATGATTAACGATCTAATACACTAATCAAAACTTTTAATTGGTGGTTTTACGAGTTATTAATGAATCGAAATAGTTGAGCCGTGTTTTTTTTTATTTCTTCAAAGTGTGCGAAAATTACCCAATGTGCGGGATACTAGTAACCCGGACCGACTATTTAAATAATTATGTATTGTAGTTATTTGTGTACTATCATTTTTATCATAAAATGACGATACGAACAATGATGATACGCAAGTCACTCTGCCGCGAGATTTGATAATATACGACCAACAATAATTACAAAGATTATTTTTCTTCAATGTCCACTTTGCATCACAGCAACATTTCATTTCCAGGGAGGATAAATTATAACGCACAAATTCATACTAGAAAACTGCCGATTTCCGTATTCACACTTTTCCAAAATTCATATTGTTTACAGCCAACAACCAACACCATATTGATATTGAAGAAAGACTATTAAAGGATAATCAAACTTGTAAAATATAAATCTGGTTGTTGCGCGCAAAAGTTTTTATATTTGCTAAAGTTTATTTATATTTGGCTTCAAATTTACAGATTCCGCGAAACAACCCAACTTTGACGCACCTTCACGACGTCATAATAAAACATTACGTCATTTTTTTAATAAGTAGGATTAGGATTACGCCCTATATGTACAAATGAAATAAGTAATTCAGCTTATTATCAAAGTTGAAAAAAAAATCTCGGCGGTAAATAGCCAATAACGTCCCTTGTTCTTTACAATTTACTTCTTTCTTTTTTTTAAAAAAATGACACCGCTTTCCTTGCAGACGAGAAATCAGACTGAAAGAATTAAATCACAGATCAATTGTTTAGATTACTAAACAAATGTACCATGATTGGTTTTTGACGTAATTTAAAATTTTATAACTATTTTTGAGACAAAAATTTAAAATGTTCCGTAAACAAAACATTTTGATTCTATTTGCTATATTTGAGTTGTATATTTGATAAAATCTTGAAGCAAAGACAGGATTTAACCTGTCAAGTTTATCGTACTTGCGTATAAAAGAAGACACTTGATAAATACAATGGCAAAACAATGCTAAAGGTTTGAAAACTGCTTTTACGCTTAAATTGGGATATTGCAGTACAGATCACGTGTTTAGCATGTACTATGGTCGTTATGACGATATAGTTTACCAATATAACCAACCATTGGGTCAAATGCTATCTGACTTGTTTTATATCTTCTTTATACACCGATTTAAACTACGGATTACCCCGTTTGCCTGATCGAGATAAAGTTTTAACTCCGGGTGTAACTGTTCAACAGAGGATGCTTGCTCCCCCTAGGCATCTGATGCTAACTCGGATATATCCAGCGGTCCACCTCTACCGTGCCTGCCCGGCTCTTAGTTTGTATTCTGTACAGGACTTATAAGACTTATCACTGTGCGTTATTTTCACCATTTCATTCTTGCCAAGATTATTCTTAAAGTGAGCACATCTTTTGTAACTTAGAAATATGAAAACATACACAAGAAAATGTCCTTTTTGCTATACTACCATGAATATGTTGGATTTGCCTTTAAGGAAAAATGAAACACACGTGTCTTTGGTTTCAAAGCATATATATCTGCAAGGAATTTAATGTTAAAACTATGGAAGAGTTTAAAAAAACCTGTAGTGATCGATGCACATTTATCTAACATCACAAGGTGCAATGTATAGTCCAAGTAAAGTTGTAACCGATTAATCACGTGATCGGGACAAATTATGCATCTTGATCTCACTTACTGCATAATCATGCATTTTTGTTGTTGAATTAATTTCGGTATTTTCTTAGGTAAATAAAAAGAACGAAAATAAAACAATAACGACATTTTGCGCTTAAAATGAATATACAAAAATGAATCAGCAAAATTTAATGTCAACAAATTCATTATTTTAAGAGTACATACCACGACATTTTGAACCTACGAAACTGATTTTATAGTATCTCATGTATTATTTCTTCATTGGGTTTCACATGAGGTGTATTGTGATGAACAGAGAAAATTCAGATTGATATGTTAGAACTCTTTTATGCAATGAAACCCGCAAAGGTCATTATCTGATCAGAATCAACCTTGGGGGTATAATAAGGAGCGCAGTCACTGCATGCTCCTCACTTGGTTGGTAGAAGTCAAGCTGCGAACATCGAATGTAAGACAGGGATTAGACCTTTTCCTTCCCTATCTTACCGATGATAAGGACAATCTTTTTAATAAAAGAAAGTGAGCCAGCAACTGAATCAACAGGTTTCTCATTCCTATTATATTTCATTATTTACTTATAATTAAGTATTTTATTATTTTTCTCTCTAACGGTTCTTAGACTTCAAGTTATTTGGGCTTATCCCACGAATTATAACAAATCATTTTTGAGCAGTTAGCTCAGTTTAAATTGTGGAAAATATTTATATCTTATTGTATGCATTCTTTTTTAATATTTTTGGTAAATCCGCTCGGTAACACGTCACAGTATCAAATATTCATTTTGTATTTCTAATACATCTACTGAAGCATTAACATTTATGAAAACGCCGTAAACAGATTACATTTAATATTCATATACGTTTTGCGTGTGTTTTATTGGGGATTAAGATCCCAGTGAAGTTCAACACTATTAGCATAATTAAGATGCATGTATCATGATTGTATGTAAAATTTGTCGGTTATTTTTAATCTTATTGTCTGCAATGATAAATGGTATACATTATAGGACAACCGGAAGGCTGTCGTTTTTTCATGTTTGCGAGAAAAGGCATTATGAAGTGTGATAGTGTATTTCTGCTATCTATCATCATTCTGGTTTTATTGATGACAGATTCATTTTGTTGGGGCCGGAAGGATAAGAAAACTAATAGAAAAAGAGCAGATAATAGTAACAAACAGGGACAAGGACGGAAGTGGACAGGTAAAGGTAAGGTTATTGTTACGCAAGAAAAACATGCATCTAACATGTCTAATGCGAATAACTGAATTCACCTCGAAGTGAAACAAAGCAATATAAAACCTCAGTCATGTGCATACACAAAAAATGCGTAGTAGATTGAGAGTTATTAGAAGAGGTGGGGCAAGCTAGTTATGTTTCCCAAAAAGAGTTTAGGAACAATGTTTTTCCTCTTCTTTTTGTTCTTCGGCACTTTTTTGTCCGAAAGAGTCCTCATAACCTACACAGGGTATACATTTGAAACCTTTATAGGATGACAGCATATCATTCTTAGGTGTTCGGAACGATTGCCATTTTCTCTGGAAATGCATGCATATGCATGCACGTGCATTGGAATTTTGGTACACTAACTTCGGAATCAGTCTAACTTTTTCTTTCTCCTTTGAAATCGTTTGATATTTATATACGACGAATAGATTGTGACCTTTGACTGATATGCATCGTCAGAATTACAATTTGCACATGCATGCACGTGTGCTTCATTTTGACTTGATAATACTACTACGTTTGTAACTTTCCTTTGAATGAGGCGAATATATTCATTCTTTCCATACAGGTAGACATAATATTGTCTATCGATAGGTGTAATAAAATCCTTTGAAGTTTAAATTTTTGAAAGCCAATAGTGCTTTCGTTTTTTCAATAAATTCTCTTGAAATTGGAGCTTTTAGTCTGTTTGGGTACTCTCTATCATCAAAATCACGATTTTGCACGTGCATGCACGTATGCTTCATTTTGATTGGATAATACTAAAACGTTCGTAACCTCCTAATGAATGAAGAGAATTATTCTACATTTACCACACAGGTAGATAATAGGTTTGTCTATCACATGGTATAGCGACATATGCCAATACTAACGCGCATACGCGTGCATTGTCTTATATTCGCATATCCACTGTATCTCTATGCTATGACTGTATGTCTATCAATTGCGTTCATACCGTTATGAACGACATTTGATTATCTATGAATGTAATTACTTCGAGCATTTCTATGTCCCGCTCTTGCAAACTTCACAGTCAAACTATTAATAGCGGTGAAATGCTTATATATGGAATTTTAAATTCTTAGTGTTCGGACATTGCATTTTCTGCTGAAATGCATGCATATGCATGCACGTGCATTGGAATTTTTGGTACACTAACTTCGGAATCAGTCTAACTTTCTTCTCCTTTGAAATCGTTTGATATTTATATACGACGAATAGATTGTGACCTTTGACTGATAGCATCGTCAGAATTACAAATTTGCACATGCATGCACGTGTGCTTCATTTTGACTTGATAATACTACTACGTTTGTAACTTTCCTTTGAATGAGGCGAATATATTCATTCTTTCCATACAGGTAGACATAATATTGTCTATCGATAGGTGTAATAAAATCTTTGAAGTTTAAATTTTTGAAAGCCAATAGTGCTTTCGTTTTTTCAATAAATTCTCTTGAAATTGGAGCTTTTAGTCTGTTTGGGTACTCTCTATCATCAAAATCACGATTTTGCACGTGCATGCACGTATGCTTCATTTTGATTGGATAATACTAAACGTTCGTAACCTCCTAATGAATGAAGAGAATTATTCTACATTTACCACACAGGTAGATAATAGGTTTGTCTATCACATGGTATAGCGACATATGCCAATACTAACGCGCATACGCGTGCATTGTCTTATATTCGCATATCCACTGTATCTCTATGCTATGACTGTATGTCTATCAATTTGCGTTATACCGTTATAACGACATTTGATTATCTATGAATGTAATTACTTCGAGCATTTCTATGTCCCGCTCTTGCAAACTTCACAGTCAAATATTAATAGCGGTGAAATGCTATATATGGAATTTTAAAAAGATTTATTTTATTAATGTTAAGATCAAATGCTATTTTTGATTTTGTAGTTTGTGCCAAATCCGACCCTATTAAAGATTTTTGAATTCAACTACAAATAAAATATATCTTGTATTTTAAAATGATTGTTTATACCAAAATAAAGATATGAAATGCAAGCTAAATGTTTGAATTTTACATTCCACAATGGTGATAACTCTTTCTGATTTAGGAAAATAATGCCTTTGCATAAGGTTAATCATTTATCTAAAAAAAAAATGACTCCACAATGTTAAGCAAGAAAAACTGTACTATTGATAATAATTTATGTACAGCTGCAGCTTTTGAAAATCAAAATCGTTTTGATGTTTTAGCCAGAGCAATTTAAAAAAAATCTGGGAGGACAAGAATAAGCTTTCCCACCTAAATTCCTATTGACGTTGGTTAACGTCATTTGGCTGCATTGTTACGTACGTACATGACGATTGCAAAGTGACGTAAAATAGCATCAGGTGCATTGCTGCGTCATCGAAAAACGCCGTATGATCGGCAATCTTCAGAAACAAAATGATAAATAAGATATGAATGAGATAGTCAAACTCACAACTTTGTAATCATTATCGCCTAAAGAAATGTTTGTAACTCTCTACATATAATCTTTGAGGTTTTATGTCCTTTTTAGCACATCCAAAATTTCATCACAATGTTATAGACCCTATGCAACTGTTGTTGGGACCCCACGAAAGAGAAACTACCTGGCCTGACGTAGCTTTAAATAATAAACAAATACCCTAAAGCAACAGTGAAACGGTTTACCCATGTAAAAATGATTTATCTAAAGTGATTTAAGACTCACTCACGACACACAGCAAGAATATTTCTAGGATGGAATTAGCTGTATAATATCTCCGGATCCCGAGGACAAACGTATGTATACAGGGGTCCACACATGGAAAACAAAATGCAAATATAACAAATGAATAACGTTTTTCAGTGAACATGGCATTAAGAAATGCAAATGCTCTGCTGGCATATTTCTATGATGCGCTAACGCGCATCATAGAAATGCCAGCAGAGCAATTGCATTGCATGGGCCATGTTCACTGAAAAACGTTATTCATTCCTATTTTGAAGTTAAAATTTTTGAAAGACTATAGCGCTTTTTGTTTTCATCGAAACTTTTGAAACCGGGACTTTGATTCTGTCTTCGTACTCTTTACCAATTGTAATTGTTAAAAGTACTGGCCATCACATGCATACACGTGTGCTGAATTCAGATTGGACTATTATAGAATCAGCATAATCATCTTATGTGATGCAAACATTATAAAATTTATACTGTAGGCATATGATGCAAATGCCTGTTGAACAAATTGAACAAGTGTTTCCAAATCATACAAACCTTTCTTCACTAGATATTACTACCATTATGATATTTTATAGACAAGTTGGTACATACTATATAAAAGCTAGAATGTTAGATGATTGGTTGTGCAGAAGCATAATTGAAACCACTTTTAAAAATGGGGGAGGTTTGGGGAACATGTGTAACAGTCCCCGTTACAATAAGTACTAGTTGTCTATACAAATAGGAGAAGATAACATCGTGTTAAACATAATAATAATAATAAAAAACCCAGATACAAAATCGAGTGTAGGGCAACACAGACCTCCGACAAAAGCGAAGGCAGGAACAGGTGCCATAGAGTAAGCATCCTCTGCTGACCGGGCACACCCGCCGTGACCCTTAGTCGAAATAAAGTAAACGGGATCACCCGTAGTCAAATCTAGTAGGAAAATGACAGTCTAACAAAGGGTATGAAACAAATCAGTCAACATATGACTTAGTGATACTTTGCAATTACAACAAGGTCATTATAATAGCGAATTTGCGAAATTGATGACTTTAAACGAGATTCGTTATAACCCTGCATCATCAACTTTTTTTAGTAGTTGATCTCGCTTTAAAAAATCCTCATATGCATAGCATGCTCTTGCGTATCGAATCAACTGGGATATATACACACTATAAGCAGGTGAAAGTGGTATATTACTACATAGAAAGGGGAAGTTGACGATTGCAAAGGTAAAGTCATCACCTTATCGTATAATGTAGTTGTCAGTTTGCCATTAGAGTCAATGTTAAGTAAAAATATCCAAATATGACGCAGATATGTCAGATTCTGTGGTCTCTATTTGGATTTAGAGACACATTGGGAACTGCTTCAAGGTCCATTAAAAATCGTAAATATGCTGATTTCGTTAACAGAATGTAAAAAAATCAATTTTCTGTCATATATTTTGAAAATTCTATTACGAATATACGACTCTGTAAGATGTGTTTTTTGTGATTGAATGTCACTAAATATATTAAATTTACAAAAGGCAAGCAACATGATACTTTAATATTTTTCTTATATTATGAAGAAATGTCTTATTAAATTGCCTATATAAATATCATCAAAAGATTAACATATCATTTGTTTTTGTATTCATAGGCGGGAGAGGACCCCGAAAAACACGTGAGTATTGGTAACATAAGCAATGGTTAGTTGTTAGTGTTTTCTAAGTATATTGCGGATGATAATGAATCTGATATAAATTAAATTGCAGTGCTGAGTCGTAAAATTAGAAAATTTCAAAATCCAGGATTATATCTCTCAGGCATAGCTCTTATTGGCACTTCATTTTTCAGCTCTTCAATTTTTTTAATTACAGTTTCGTATTTTCCAACTTTTCGGAATGTGCATCAATGAAGAGATACATTGTATGTTTTGTCGAAATGTGCATCTGATGTATCAAAAGTGGTACCGTATAAGGAATGCATAGTGATGTAGAGCAGGAAGCCTTACCAAAATTGTAAATTTGTGTGATCCCCGGGGTAGGTTCTGCCCCCTGGGCAGGGCCAAACTTGGTACATAGTGTATATGTGTAAAACATTTGAAAAACTTCTTCTTTAATGCTATTGATATTAAAGTAAAACTAAATAGATAATTGGATTGAGCAGGGAGTTTTCTATCATAATTTTAAGTTTTGTGACCCTAGGGGTAGGGGTTTTGGTATCAGGGTGGGGCCAAATGGTCATTGATGAAATGTGTTAACAACTTAACATTTTTAACTTCTTCTTGATAACTACCTTTCCAATTCTTTTCAAATTGGTATGAAGCATATTTGGAGCAAGGGGCACATAAATTGTAAATTTCAGGACTTCTGTGCCTCTGGGGCCTGGGGGCGGGGCAAAACTGCCCAAAAGTGACAAATTTCAAAAATCTTCTTCTTTACAACCGCACATGCCTGAGAGAAACTAAATACATACATAGTGATGTAGAGCAGGAAGGCATCTACCAAAATTGAAAATTTGGTGATCCCCGGGGTAGGGGTTTTGACCCCAGGTGGGGACAAACTTGGTACATATGTTTTATATATAAAACATTTGAAAAGCATCTTCTTTATTAATGTGAAACTAAATGGATATTTTGATTAATGAATAGGGAGCCTTTTATCAAAATTGTAAATTTCATGATCCTAGGGGTAGGGGTTTTAGTATTAGGGTGGGGCCAAAATGGTCATTGATGAAATTGTTAACAATTGAACATTTTTAACTTCTTCTTGATAACCACCTGTCTAATTCTTTTCAATTGGCATAAGCAATCTTTGGACAAGGGACAGATAAATTGTAAATTTCAAGTCTTTTGCACCCCTCGGGCCTTGGGGTGGGGCAAAAACTGCCCCAAAATGACCAATTTTCAAAAATCTTCTTCTTTACAACTGCACATGTTTGAGAGAACCATGCATTGTGATGTAGAGCAGGAAGGCCTTTTACCAAAATTGTAGGGGTTCTGACCTGGTTGGGGGGGGGGGGGGCAAACTTGGTACAAGTGTTTAAATGTAAAACATTTGAAAAACTTCTTTTTCAATGCTATTGATATTAATGTGAAAATAATGAATATTTTGGAATGAGAAGAGCCTTTTATCATAATTATACCTCCTGCAACAAGTTGGAGGAGGGGGGGGGTACTGGAATCAGGTTGGTCCATCCGGATGTCTGTAGACAGAATTGTTCCCAGACTTTTAGTGTTAGCCTTTCCACCTAGAGTCACCATATCATGGGACAAAGGTGATTCTATTGAATTTGGGGTCAAAAGGGCAAAGGTCAAGTGCACTGGACATCAAAGTAGCAATATGGTTTCGGGTTCCAGAGCATTATCCTTTCTACCTAGAGTCACTATTTCATACATATATACTACTCATGAGACGAAGATGTTTCTTTATTGAATTTTAGGTCAAAAGGTCAAAGGTCAAGCTCACTGGACATTAAAGTAGCAATATGGTTTCAACAAGCAAAAAAAAAAACATGGAACCCCATGCATATATAATTTACCATGTTTGTGAGTTATAGGTTCTTGCTCAAGCATTTATTCGATTCCCAACATACATGTATTCCTTGTAGTATTCCTTTCTGTAGGATCAGTCCAATAGAAAATCTTACACCCTCTGTGGCAGAAGAGGGCCATGTTTTAAACCTCGTGGCAGAAGGGGGCCATGTTTTCCCTTTGCTATCAGCAAATGTCGACCTGCCAATCAGTCAATAGATGAGATGTTGTCCAATGGATCAGCAAAGAATCCTTAATCTGGTAGTCAGTTAATTTTATAGTCAGGATGGTTTTTACTAGTAGATGACCTTTATCGATTTCCAAGTCAAAGGTCATAGGTATTTCTGCTGTTGTGCATTCACCATTGTTTGTCTCACTGACAACAGAAGTACCTATACCTGATGTTCTCGAGTCGGTCATCATGAGATAATTCTCAGGTCCTGGACATCTACGTATAATTATACATATTGTGTAGGACCTTGACTTTTAGTATACATGAAGTTCAGACATCTGGGTGACCTATGTTGATTTGTTTGTTGCCCCGCTGGATTCCTGGAGGATAGGGGAAATATTAGACTATATGTGCATGCTAATTCTTTTCAGTGTACATGTATTTCAGCAGTTTGTATATTTTGACAGCGAATGTTGTCTAGTTCCCATCCCATTATGACATATAACCAGTATTACAGCACTGATTTTGTACATGTAATACTGACTTCATGAATAGGTTGAAGGTCACCGTTCTTAAAGTTGAGAATCACGAGTACATACGCTTGAACACTCTCGTTCTTCAACCACACTACCTTCAGAGGTAATGAGCTCTGGCACTTCGAACCAGTTCTCGTAATGCGTACTCGGTATTTTAGATAATGTGCAAGATTTTGTACTCATAAAAAGTCGTCTCACACTCTGTGTGATTCAAATCCCACTAGTAGTAATACATGTACATTTTGCATGATTAAGGGGGTGAAATATTTCCAATTTTAAAAAGACACTAGATATATACCGGTACATACGCAGCTCATGTTAGTACATATAGTATTTTTTATGTTTTATGGTTATAGATCGTTACTTTAGTTAGTTTGATAGACTGTGACTTATAGAAGTACAATTGTTAGTTTATATTCATCCTCTATATCTATACAATTTAAATATCAGTGCTACGTTGTTACATATCAAGCCATCTATTACCTGAGTTGGTTTGTCTCATAGCACAAGACACTATCCTCTCATTATTGATTTAGAGATCATGGACAACACACTTTCCTCAAGTAACTATGTTTAAGAGTTTCTAGTCTTTAAATCTTAATCTCTTCATGCAATCTAGTTCCATCTTGCCTCTCACGAATGTTCGTGTTAATCTCTGCTCTTGTACGGCATCCTCCGTGATTACAAAGATTTTAGATATGTGTGACTTGTGTATGGAGAACTGTTGACTTTAGATATGACTACAGTACTAAATAATACTGATATATGAGGACTAAGATGACTTCTGTAAACTGGAATAACCTAGTCAGAGAATATATTATTGGTGCATGGAATGTCCATCTATATGAGGTGGCATGTTTATGAGAGACACTCTGAGGATATTAATTGAGTGATAGTTAGAGATTCTGAAATATGAAAATAACTATGATAAAGTCTTTTAAAGTCATCTTCATAAACTAATAAACAACTATAGGTTTACAATACTTCTATTTGTACCGACGTCATTCTGGAAACTAAAAAACTATGTAACAATTATTCTTTAACTCGCTTATCTTTTTTCTTAACAGGATTGGAAAATATTCATACCTCTACGCTCTCTCTTTTCTTCTCTTAAATATAAATGGGCAAAAAATAGTTACATTGCACTCCCTTATTAATCACACTTTCAATGAGAATTTGAAGTTACACAACATGGGCATGTCGTAGTCTTTGAATGAAGCCTAGTCTTTTATGGATTACAAAGATCTTCACATTATCAGGTCATAAAAACTAACCGATAGTCGCATTACGAGAACTGGTTCGAATTGCCAGGAGCTCATTACCTCTGAAGGTAGTGTGGTTTGAAACACGAGACAGTGTTCAAGGCTGGTATTACCATCCCGTGATTCTCAAACTAAAACGGTGACACTCAACTATTTCATGACAGTCAGTAATTACATGTACAAATCAGTGCTGTAATACTGTGTTATATGTCATAATAGAGGATGGGAAGTAGACAACATTCGGCTAAGTCTAGAATATAACAAACTGCTGAAATACATGTACACTGAAAGAATTAGCATGGCACATTAGTCTAATAATTTCCCATCCTACAGGGAATCGCGGGGCACACAAACAAATTCAACATAGGTCACCCAGATGTTGAACTTCATGTAATACTAAAAGTCAAGTCCTACACAAATTCGTCATAATTTATACGTAGATGTCCAGGACCTTGAGAATTACTCATGTGACCGACCTCGAGAACATCAGTATTAGGTACTCTGTTGTCAAGTGAGACAAACAATGGTGAATTGCACAAACAGCAGAAATACCTATGACCTTTACTTTGGGAAATCGATAAAGGTCATCTACTAGTAAAAACCTCTGGACTATAAAATAACTGACTACAGATTTAAGGATTCTTTGCTGATCATTGGACAACATCTCTCTATCTGACTGATTTGGCAGGATCGACATTTTGCTGATAGCAAAGGGAAAACATGGCCCCTTCTGCCACAGAGGGTTTAAACAGGCCCTCTTCTTGCCACAGAGGTGTAAGATTTTCATTGGAACTTGGATCCGACAGAAAGGAATACTACAAGGAATACATGTATGTTGGGAATCGAATAAATGCTTGAGCAAGAACTATAACTCACAAAATGTAAAATAGTATATATGCATTGGGTTCCATGGTTTTTTTTTTGCATTGTTGAAAAACCATATTGCTCTTTAAGTCAGTGAGCTTGACCTTTACCTTTGAACCTAAAATTCAAATAAAGAACATCTTCGTCTCATGAGTAGTATATATGTATGAAAATAGTGACTCTAGGTAGAAAGGATAATGCTCTGGAACCCGGAACCATATTTGCTACTTTGATGTTACCAGTGCACTTGACCTTTTGCCCTTTTGACCCCAAATTCAATTAGGAATCCCTTTGTTCCCATGATATGGTGACTCTTAGGTGGAAAGGCTAACACTAAAAGTCTGGAAACAATTCGTTCTACAGACATTCCGGATGGACAGACAACCTGATTCCAGTACCCCCCCCCCCTCCCTCCAACTGTTTGCAGGAGGTAATAATTATGATAAAGGCTCCCTTCTCATCAAATATTCATTTATTTTCTACATTCAATATCAATAGCATTGGAAAAAAGAAGTTTTCAAATTTACATTTAAACACTTGTACCAAGGTTTTTGCCCCCCCCCCCAACCAGGTTCAGAACCCCTACAATTTGTTGGTAAAGGCCTTCCTGCTCTACATCCACTATGCATTTGGTTTCTCTCAATACATGTGCAAAATTTGTAAGAAGAAGATTTTTGAAAATTTGGTCATTTGGGGAGTTTTGCCCCAACCCCCAAGGCCCAGGGGTGCAAAAGGACTTGAAATGACAATTTATCTGTCCCTGTCCCAAAGATGCTTTCATGCCAAATTGAAAAGAATTTAGAACAGGTGGTTATCAAGAAGAAGTTAAAAATGTTCAATTGTTAAACAAATTTCATCAATGACCATTTTGGCCCCACCCTAATACTAAAACCCCTACCCTAGGATCATGAAATTTACACATTTTGATAAAAGGCTCCCTATTCATTCAAAAATATCCATTAGTTCACATTAATAAAGAAGATCTTCAATGTGTTTATATATAAACACATGTACAAGTTTGTCCCCACCCTGGGTCAGAAACCCTACCCCGGGGATCACAAATTTCAATTTGGTAGATGCCTTCCTGCTCTACATCACGATGTATGTATTTAGTTTCTTCTCAGGCATGTGCGGTTGTAAAGAAGAAGATTTTTGAAAATTGTCAACTTGGGCAGTTGTGCCCCGCCCCCCAGGCCCCAGAGGCCACAATAGTCCTGAAATTTACAATTTATGGCCCCTTTGCTCCAAATATGCTTATACCAAATTTGAAAAGAAGTTGGGAAAGGTAGTTATCCAAGAAGAAGGTTAAAAATGTTAAAGTGTAAACACATTTCACAATGACCATTTTGGCCCCCCCTGATACCAAAACCCCTACCTAGGGTCACAAAACTTTAAAATTATGATTAGAAAACTCCCTGCTCAATCAATTATCTATTAGTTTACTTTAATATCAATAGCATTAAAGAAGAAGTTTTCAAAGTTTATACACATATTACCACTTATGTACCAAGTTTTGGCCCTGCCCAGGGGCAGAACCCCACCCCGGGGATCACCAAATTTACAATTTTGGAAAGGCCTTCCTGCTCTACACAACTATGCATTCCTTATACGGTACCAATTTTGATTACACAGATTGCACATTTCGACAAACTACAATTATCTTTCATTGATGACATTCCCGAAAAGTTGGAAATACGAAACATGTAATTAAAAAATTGAAGAGCTTGAAAAATGAAGTGCAATAAGGAGCTATGCCTGAGAGATATAATCCTGGATTTTGAAATTTTCTAATTTTACGACTCAGCACATTGCAATTTAATTTATATCAGTTATCATTTATCATACCGCAATATATTAGAAACACTAACAACTAAACCATTGCTTTATTGTTACCAATACTCACGGTGTTTTCGGGGTCCTCTCCCGCCTATGATACAAAACAAATGGATATGTTAATCTTTTGATGATATTATATAGGCAATTTTAATAAGACATTTCTTCTAATATAAGAAAAATATTAAATATCATTGTTTGCTTGGCCTTTTGTAAAATTTAAATATTTAGTGACATTCAATCACAAAACACAATTCTACAGATCGTATATTCGTAATAGAAAGTTTCAAAATATATGACAGGAATTGATTTTGTTTACATTTGTTAACGAAATCAGCATATTTACGATTTTTTAATGGACCTTGAAGCAGTTCCCAATTGTGTCTCTAAATCCAAATAGAGGGACCACAGAATGACAAATCTGCGTCATATTTGGATAATTTTACTTAACATTGACTCTAATGGCAAACCTGACAAACTAACATTTACGATAAGCGTGATGACTTTACCCTTTTGCAATCGGTCAACTTCCCCTTTCTATGTAGTAATATTACCACTTTCACACTGCTTTATAGTGTTGTAATTTATCCCAGTTGATTCGATACGCAAGAGCATGCCTATGCCATATGAGGATTTTTAAAGCGAGATCAACTACAAAAAAAAGTTGATGATGCAGGGTTATAACGAATCTCGTTTAAAGTCATCATTTTTCGCGCAAATTCGCTATTATAATGACTTGTGTAATTGAAAGTACACTTAAGTCATATTGTTGACTAGTTTGTTTCATACCCTTTGTTAGACTGTCATTTTCCTACTAAGTTATTTGACTACGGGTGTCCCGTTACTTTATTTTCGACTAAGGGCTCACGGCGGGTTGACCGGTCAGCCAGAGGATGCTTACTCTATGGCACCTGTTCCTGCCTTCGCTTTTTTGTCGGAGGTCTTTGTTCCCGTACACTCGATTTTTGTATCTGGGTTTTTTATTAATATATTATGTTTAACACGATGTTATCTTCTCCTATTTGTATAGACAACTTAGTACTTATATGTAACGGGACTTTACACATTGTTCCCCAAACCTTCCCCATTTAAAACGTTGGTTTCAATATGCTTCTGCGCACAACCAATCATCTAACATTCTTAGCTTTTTATATAGTATGTACCCAATCGTTGTCTATAAATATTATAATGGTGTAACACTCTAGTGAAGAAAGGGTTTGTATGATGTTGGAAAACTTGTTCAATTGTTCAAAAGGCATTTGCATCATATTGCCGTACAGTATAAATTTTATAATGTTTGCATCACTAAGATGATTATGCTGATTCTATAATAGTCCAATCTGAATTCAGCACACGTGTATGCAGTGATTGGCCAGTACTCTTTAACAATTACAATTGGTAAGCATACGAAGACAGGAATCAAAGTCCCGGTTTCAAAAGATTTCGATTGAAAAACAAAAGCGTATAGTCTTTTCAAAATTTTTAAACTTCAAATAAGGAATGAATTTAAACGTTTTTCAGTTGGAACATGGGCCTTCATTGCAATTGCAATTGCTCTGCTGGGCATTTCTATGATGCGCGTTAGCGCATCATAGGAAATATGCCAGAGAGCAATTGCATTTCTAATGCCATGTTCACTTGAAAAACGTTATTCATTTTGTTATATTTGCATTTTTGTTTTCATGTGTGGACCCCTGTATACATACGTTTTGTCCTCGGGAATCCGGACGATACTTTACAGCTAATTCCATCCTTAGAAATTTCTTGCTGTGTGTCGTGCAGTGAGTCTTAAATTCACTTTTAGATGAAGATCATTTTTACATGGTAAAAGCGTGTACTGTTGCGTTTAGGGTATTTGTTTATTATTTAAAGCTTACGTCAGGCAGGTAGTTTCTCTTCGTGGTTCCCAACAAACAGTTGCATAGGTCTATACATGTTTGATGAAATTTGATGTGCTAAAAAGGGACATAAAACCTTCAAATGTATATATGTAGAGAGTTACAAAACATTTTCTTTAGGCGATAATGATACAAAGTTGTGAGTTTTGACTATCTCATTCATATCTTATTTATCATTTGTTTCTGAAGATTGCCGATAATTACGGCGTTTTCGATGACGCAGCAATGCACTTGATGCTATTTTACGTCACTTTGCAATCGTCAATGTACGTACGTAACCAAATGCAGCAAATGGACGTTAACAACGTCAATTAGGAATTTTAGGTGGGAAAGCTTATTCTTGTCCTCCAGATTTTTTTTTTAAATTGCTCTTGGCTAAACATCAAAAACATTGATTTCAAAGCTGCAGCTGTACAGTAAATTATTATCAATAGTACGTTTTTCTTGGCTTAACAATTTGTGGAGTCATTTTTTTTTTAATAAATGATTAACCTTATGCATAGGCATTTATTTCCTAAATCAGAAAGAGTTATCACCATTGTGGAATGTAGAATTCAAACATTTAGCTTGCATTTCATATCTTTAGTTTGGTATAAACAATCCATTTTAAATACAAGATATATTTTATTTGTTAGTTGAATTCAAAAATCTTTAATAGGGTCGGGATTTGGCACAAAACTACCAAAATTCAAAATAGGCATTGATCTTAAAACATTAATAAAATAAATCTT
>CAJDSM010016427.1:1239-12902 GCA_903981925.1 Ostrea lurida
TGTACAAGCTTACAGTGACTTCATATATTCGATCAACACTTGGTTAGAACCCTCTGCATGTCGTGTACATAAATCAAATACAAATACCCATCTATTTTGTCCAAGTTATGTACACTGTAGTAACAATGAATGATGTTAATTGACTTTCACCGGCGTTTGTGTAGGAGAAAAGTAATCGAGGACTTTAAAGTGAAGAAGAGGAATCTTCAACATTAATCGCAAAGCAAAAGTAATACTTGTCGTGTACTTTCATCTACGAAATTGGACCATTAGATATTCACAAATACTGTAGCATAGACAAATGTATGCTCTTAGGACATATCAATTTGAACTTTGTTTCCGTCTTTTGATTTAATGCAAACTTTTGTTTCAGAATTTGTGCACAACGCATACGAGCTAGATCTAACATTATTATGATAAGAAAAGAGCAGTCGATGTCGTCTCTCCATATAGTGCATCACGTCTTCTAAAATATACATGTATGTATTTTATAGATCTGATAGTGTCTATATATAGTCTATATATAGTCTATATATATATATATATATATATTATATATAAATATATATATATATATATATATATATATATATATATATATATATATATATTATATATATGAAGCATGCTGTGTTATTTCGAAATATTTTACTTGAGATGAGGTCATTTTTTTTATTGCATAGTGTTAAACAATGAAATCTTTCTTTGTTGGTTTAATGGGTGGGTTTTTTTTGCAAATGATTGCTGCCTTCATTGCGCCTGATAAGCCAATCTAGAAAGACAGTTATTGGGTTTATATTTATATTTTCATGTATTTTCTTTAAAAGCATATAACACTAGCTTTAAGTACTGAACTATCATATTGTTGACGTCATTTTTGTTACTTTAAACGAACAGCCATTTTCAACCGATTGACCTCGGAATGCTCCATATTTGGTCTGATCATGCCGGACAAGGTGGCAACTAACTAGTTTGCAAACAAACATGAATTTATTAGATGTTGAACGCAACGTCAAATAAGAGTAAAGATTCTATACAGATTGAACCCTTGTCTGAAGAAAACAAACCAAATAGCTGTGATCCTATGATTCTGACATGGTATTCTGTACATAGACCTTGATGAGTACCTGAGTTGTATACTGTTTTAGTTGCTTTTGATCTATTTTCCGATGAATATGTAGAGTCTCTACAATTACAGGAGTCGGTGAAGCATCATCTAGAGAGAATGAAAGTCAATAAATATTCATTACTTTATGAATTAAGTTGAGCGATATATTCCAAAATAGCAAATATACATTTTTCATATTCACACAAGATGGCAGTAATAAAACAATCGACTGTCATAAACCTAAAACTAAAAAAAATATAACCCATTAAATACACCGGGTTTTGAACAAACGATATATTAGTACATATTTCTTTATTTGAATAGAGATATTTCCTTTATTGTTAAAGATGTGTACCATTTACAGTATCTAAGTGATATTTGTTATAAAGAGATAATAGACAGGACCTTTGAGCAGGGATGATTCTTTTTCGTGCCACACCTGCTGTAACACGGGGCCTAGGTTTTTCCGGTCTCATCCGATGGACGGCCCCATTTAGTCGCCTCTTACGACACGCAGGGGGATGCTGGGGACCTATTCTAACCCGAAATACCACGGGTGCCCCGAGTGCCGAACATAGGCCTAAATTTTGCAGCCCTTCACCGGCAATGGTGACGTCTCCATATGAGTGAAAGATTCTTGAGTGGGGCGTAAAACAATAATCAATCAATCAAATTATCCTTTTTCCTTTAATACACGTTTATCCTTATTGTGTAAGTACAATAAAAAGGTAGCAAACAGAACACTCTCCATCACAGCCTGTCCTTTGCCTTAATTTGCAAATCATTACAGCCCTTTCATGGTTTACTAAATTCCTGTTAGACTGTTCTGCTACAACCTCATTTGCAACTGATATTAGATTTCTTCCTTCTTCCACTATTCCTCGCCAGTGTTCCTTTGGTTTTCCTATTTACCTGTTTCACTGTTCAGCGTTCGGCACAACCGGGAAGTCGTGAGTTCTAGCCCCGCTCTTGTCATGGCCGCGTCAAAGATAGGTAGTGATTGCTCCTTCGCCAAACGCTTGGTATTTAGAAGCGAGGATCACGGGTGTTTCAGTTATGACCTTAAAAACGGAGGTCCCGTGTCATGGCAGGCATTGGCATTCTAAAGAACCCTCACTACTAGGCCCTGAGCGCTAAGCATAGGTCTAGATTTATAGTACTTCACCTACTGGTGACGTCTCAATATCAGAGTGAAAATCGTAAAACAAACAAATAATCATAATAATCGTCCAGACTTCTTTGAATTTCCTATTTACCTATTCCACTGTTCCTCACAAGGTCTTATTTACCTGTACCACTGTTCCCCACCAAGTCTCCTTTGGATTTCCAATTCTAAATGTTCCCTTGTTTCTTCGCCAGGTCTCCCATAGATTTCCTATTTACCTGTACCACTGTTTTTCACCAAGTGTCTCTTAGTTTTTCATTTTATCACTCCAACTAATTTTCTTTTTCTGCACCACGTCTCCTTTAGCTGTTCTACCTTTCCGCGGTTGGAAATGTATAATCTTGTGAAAATCCTACTTCATTTCATTGGTTAAAATTCTGTTCATTGTAAGGGAAATAATTTGCTGGTGGTTTAATTTATATTACATGTACGTACGTCTTAACCATTTCACAGGTTTTTTAATCTTAAAGAAAGAGATAAGACGAAGAGAAGAAATGAAACTGACAGTTTAATTGCTGATGGTATAAATTACGTACGTACGTCTTAACAATTTTACAGGTTTTTTTAATCTTAAAAATAAGATAGAGGAATTGCCTTGTGATGAAACTGACAGTTTAATCTTATTCATAGCAACTATCAAAAACTTTTCAAATAGCAGCAATGGTCTTTTTTGCACGCAAACCTTAACTTTTCTCTTTAGGAAATTTGGGCATATTGTGTTTCTGGCCGAGTGAAAAATAGATATCATTTGCGATTTCGTTTTATTAAAAACGCGGAACATCTTTTTACTCTAGCTTTTCTTGAGATAGGGAAGAAGCCATGCTTTTTACTTTAGTACAAATACCATGCCTACTTCAAGGTCATACTAGAAAAAGTTATTTTACAATTATTTTATTTTATTTTAAGTTACTAGATCTACCTAATGCCGATTCTCATTGGTTAAAACGCCTTTCAAAAATTGAGGAGATTTTTCCGATGAACTAAACTTCGTAAAGCCGGAACTACTTTATCCGCCTCTTTTAAAATGGCCATCATGAGACGCTGGTGAATTGCTCTGGATAGAATTAAAATCTGACCCCAATATTTGGTCAAATTTCCTTTCTTTCTGATTATACTTCCTTTAGTCGCCCTTATATTAATTTATAAAGGTCTATAATACAATGTAAATGGATGTTTTCTCACACTGTCCAAATTTCCGTCACAAGATCATGTTGAGAGTTTATGAAATAGTTACGGGTTACCGGATTGCTAGTGTTAATTTCAAATGTAACCAGATGTTTTATATTTTCTAATCCGGTAATTGTGCTGACCATCTTGTTGTATCAAATTATTAATTCGTTATTAGCAATGTAAAATTTACTAATTTTCGCTCGATGAACAGAAGCATTATCGTCAATGAAAATGTGGCTGTTCTCTGAAAAATTCCGTGCAATTATTGTCCAAATATTGTCATAAATTATTTATAAATACTTTTGAGCATTAATGTTACCTTGGATCTTAGTTAAACACCTATACCATAAAAAAAACCCACACCACATCATCGCGGAACAGGACACACAAGTCGGGGGTTGTACATTGCATCCGATTTGTCTCAAATTTTTATCACTGTGTGAATAAAGATTTCCGTCCTCTCTGTTATATCTGAATGTTCATGGTAGATCCCGGTATTCCTAAAGCCCTCAATGAGTAAAACACATATATTTCCTTTCACTTTGTGCGAATTAATGGCAAGATTCTGATTTCAGCTTTTTCCTCTGTTTACTAGGCGAAAGCAGGCGACACAATATGTGCAAACATCATCAATAAAGTACACTGTTGTAAAAATAAAAAGGGGAAATCTTTCGTTTATTTTATAGCTCGGGGCCCTACTATCGGCTGTTAATTGCAAATACGGCGCTATTTGCAAGCGGAGTTGCGAATAATTGTGTCATTTTCTATTTCTTAGCAGGACCGTAACCAGGAATTTCCATAGGGGGTGCACAAAACTTAGGACAAGGGATCTGGAGACCGTTTTAGGTCATCAGTTGGTCCGGAGTTAACTCTGGTTGAGGGTCCAGGGCGCGAAGCCCCCGGAAGCTGAGAGGTTTTATAGCTTTTTCATTTTAAAAGGGGGGGGGGTGCACGGGCACCCAGTGCACTCCCCCTGGTTACGACCTTGCTTAGATACATGTGTTTCACGTCATCACTGGACTGTAGATTCTTGCGCGACTGATTTACATTGATGTCATGGGTCAAGAAAAAAGTATGATGGAACATTACTTTTTCGTTGTAATATGAAATAAAATGATAAGAAATGATTCTTATTTATAAAAATTTCCTTATATAAGATTTAGCATTTTTGAAAAATTTGATTAAGTGGTCATTTGAAAAAAAAGAAGATACAAATCCCCGTACTTAATTAAAGCATCCGATACATCTATGTCAGTTTACTTCATGAGGTCGTTCCAAAAGATGACGTGCTTTGTTAATTTAATGTGTTTCCTCACCGTTTGTACGTCTCTCAGTAATCTGTTCATTTTCCAGTTGGGCACATGTTTTCATTCTTATTTAGAGTTATGGCCCTTTGAATACTAATACACCCATCTTACAGTTCCTTAAATTGATGTTATTTTTCTTTTCAACTACGCAGTTTGATTTTTAAAAAAACCGCTTTCCATTAACTGTGCACATGTTGATGTAAAGACAAAGATAACGATTGAAATAACTATCACTATAGTTCATATTACATGTATATACACACCGGATGTTACCATCCGATCATTTAAAAAAAGATTATGTTTACGTTGCTGGAGATATATAATTCAATGAATTACTCAATGAACAAATCTTTGTATGCTGTGTGATCCAATACCACAAAATAGAGGTTATGTTCAACACATTGTATATGCTCAACTACACTGCACAAAATTAAATCAATTTATGACTGTGTTTTCTTTCAAACTAAAGATCAAAATAATCACGTGCTCTTAAGAAATAGAAGAGCTTAGTCTTTTGAACATTTGGCTGTATTTATTTTATTGTTACACGTAGAACACATTTATCGCCTTTGACCTTAGGTTGGATATCCTTCGGTCTTCCTATTTTTCTAGGTCTTCCTACTTCGGTTAGAAATTTGGTATTGTTATCATTGAATTTAAAGACAAAACCTCAGTCTGCCCCCAAAGACACACAGACTGGTTCTGGTTCACTCGGGACTTCTGGAGTATCAAAATATAGAATTCCCGGCTTTCCTATTATTTATACCCCGTCCGAAGGAGAGGGATAATTACTGTTTTACCTTGTCGTCCGTCATTCCGGTCCTTCCGTCCACCTTTTCGTCACATAGTTCTCAGCAACCAGTGTTGCTGATATTTTGCATGAAGCTTTATATAGGTATGAGTGTATCTGTGGTGCGTTTCAGATTCATCGGACATCTACTTCTTTTTCGAGACGTTGGAGTTTTCAAATACAGTGTTCCTATACAAACTTTTTCGTTCGCATTTTTCTCAGCACACTTTTATCACTGCTACTGATGATTTTGCATGACGTTTATGTATCGTGGATGCATTTTCAGATTCATCGGACATATACTTCCTGTTTGCAGGAACTTAGAATTTTTAATATATACCGTACCATAATACAATATTTTTCGTAACATAATCTCAGCAAACTATGTATCACAGGCTATTGATATTTTGCTTGAAGCGTCTATATATAGGTATGAGGTGCATTCGTGGATGCATTTCATATTCATCCGGACTATTTACTTCTGTTTGCCGAGGACTTGGAAATAATGTACAACTATATTTTGAACGTTTTAATAGTGCGTTAATCTAGCGGGGGTTATCTTATTTCTTTAGTATGTCATTGGCTCACAGATTTCTTGTTTTTCCAGAAATTTACTATTTCACTAATATAGCAAACACCATCAGGAGATTTCACAATACAGCTATTTCCATTTTTCTGCAGAAGCTGATACGGTTCGGGGTGATACGGCGTATCCATCTTTTCTCTGACTTATTTCTCGACAAGAGTGGAATCACTGGGTTCCAAATCACACTCTAGTACACCACGTTTTTCATTCACATGTCTTATTCCTGTGCTTAGCGTACGCATCTTGCTCGCGTGCTTTATCAAATACGATTTCAGAAGTTTTAATTCCGGCAATTTCGTTCATAATATACACCTAAACATAAAACCTGCTTGGGAAACTCCTGTCGTACTGTGTGGTGTTGTTCGATACGCAAATAAGTATTTTCTTCCTTCCGCCGATCTTTGGATTCTACTTGCGCAATTCGAGTTCTCTTAATCTTCACCTGTTCTTTCTACTTCTCCATTTGCTGCGGGGTGTAATGGAGTTACTGCTCTATGCTGGACTCCATTTCTGCCAGGTACTTCAAAAATGTTTCAGAGTTAAACTGGGGTCCATTATCTGATGAAATCGACAATGGTAATCCATTGCGACAAATTATTCATTCCAGAGTGTTAATCATTTTCTCACTCGTAATGTCTTTCTTATTTCAATCTTGTGGTAACGATGGGATAGAACATACTGTCCTGATGTTAGTGGCCCCAGTAGATCTATCACTAAATCTTTCCACGGTCCTGTTGATAATGCTGTCGGTTTGATAGGTTCTGGTTTTGCAAATGCACTAGAAATCTGACATCCGTGACATGATTTCACATAATTCTCCACGTCTTTGTCCATACCTGGCCACCAGAGCTTAGTTCTCAACTGCTACTTATATAGTACCCACTATTCCCAGGTGCCCTTGGTGAGTTAGTTGAACACACTGTATTCGTAAATTTTCAGGAATCACTATCCTCGAACCATGTAAATGTAACCGCGGTGAAGAAATGAATGGTACGGTTTTTGGATATTGGATAGATTTATTGGTTGATGGTACAATATTTCAAACCCTCACATAAGGTGTAAAGTTTTTGTATGTTACCGAACTCAGTTGCATACAATGCAATCTCAACCAATATAGCCTTATATCCCAGTGCAGGTAAGAATTTAGAAGGTATACTTGTCTGCTATTACAATTGCGTGTAAATTTTTGTCTGACATCAGAGAGAGGGCATGTCCTCTATGTTAACGGCATGTAATACTTTGATAAATTCATTGCTTTGTATCTCTGCAATACACATGCTGTTTGTTTGTTTGTTGTTGCTGTAGCAGCAGCAGCTGGAAAGTGAATATGAACCATGAAATGTGCAATGGACCATAAGATATTGAATTCAGTCCAGAGTCACTCGTAAATAGTATCACTATTACTAAATAAATGTCGTTACTATGAAATTTATGAATTGCAAGAACACAGGCTATTTTAATACCCTGTACTTTTATTTATAATGATCGTATATTCAAACCTAAAACATAAATAACAAATATAAAATTATTTACAAAGTACTGTCTGTTACACGCTAATAACGTCCCGTCATTCGCCGTTCGAAGTTTTCAGAATATCCAGAATGACTTTGGCGGCATCCGTTTGCAAGTTCTCAGAGAGTTTAGGCCTGGATAATGATGTTACACATTACACTTTCTGGTACCAGTCCTTATCATGCAGGGATGCAGTTGCACAATGGTTGAGGTCAAATTCATTATAAGGCATCCATGCTGGTGAATTTCTATGTCTAGTAGATCTTCTAATATAAATTATCGAAGTAAACAATGTGTTAAACGTAATCAAAGCTTAAAAAAACATATATACAAAATCGAGTGTAGGGCAATATGGACCTCCGACAAAAGCGAAGGCAGGATCAGGTGCCATGGAGGAGTAAGCATTCTCTGCTGACCGGTCACACCCGCCGTGAGCCCGTAGTCGAAACAAAGTAAACGGAAATACCCGTCGTCAAATCTATTATGAAAATGGCAGTCTAACAAAGGGTGGATGGAGATGACGATGGTGATGAATTGCCTTCTGATTCATTTTCTTGCGTCTCATATGGATTGCCATCATCCACCATAATTTCGGAACTGTCAGAGTCTATCCTATCAACTTCTGTTGCCTGGGATAGGGCCCTTTCAGACTCTGCAATATCCTCTGTGTTCTATATTTCTTGTTCCCCTGTTGTAATGTTTCTGCACATATATCTGAAACACTGCCTACCATATCAACGTCTGGATGAATGAACAAGATTTCTGTCTCTTCATCTAAAGAGTCTTCCTGCCGGACATCGATCTGCTTCAGTTGGTCTGATACTGCGGCCAACTGGTTTCTTAATGTCTGGTTTGTGATTCTCCTGTGCGTTCCAGTTTTCTGATATGCGTTCTACTGGAAGTAATAAATTCCGATGTAAATTCCTTTTCCTACCACTTCCATTCTCTTTCCAGACTGTGAATACTGGTATCTGGGTTGGTTGTACTGTGATATTGTAGATATCTTACTCCCTACACAAAAAACCTCATTGCGAAATGGTAAATAACTACTACAGGATCTGTCCCATCTGTTTTCCTTGATGAATTTACGAACTGGGACAAGTTCCTCATCCTTCCTAGAATAATTTCCATCTTCTCGTGTAGTCATTGATCTTGGAGTTGCTTCCCTTGCCACAGGTTTTAAAAGCCATCGTTCAATTCTCGCATTGGTTTGAGACTTCCTTCCATACAGAACTTCCAATGGTTTATGGTCTGTCCCTAGTTCAAACTCCACACCATACAGACAAATGTTGAAACTTCTGACAAGACCAAACCACAGATAAAACTTTCTTTTCTGTTATCGAATAATTGCGTTCTGCTAACGTCAATGTCGTACTAGCCTAATTGATAGCTCGAATTTCACCTCCGTATTCCTGAAGTAACATAGCAACAAGACCAACATTACTTACATCGGTTTTCTTCACATCCAATCTGAAGTGTCCCAATGTTTTCACATTCATTGAACTGTTTTTCAGTGTCTCAAAATTTCGCCTCTGATCTTCTCCCTTAACGAATGTAGAGCTTTTCTTTGTCAAGCGTTTGATTGATTCGGCTACAGTTGCCATATTTGGAATGTATCTCGCACTAAAGTATACATGTCCAAGAAAACTTTTCACTTCAGACACACTAGTCGGCTCCTTGATACATGTATCAAGTAACGTTAACATGATTTTATTATTTCACTTGTCAGTCCTTTGTCAACAAATGCCCCATACATGTTATCTTCTTCATTCTGAACTCTCATTTGCTTCGATTGAGAGTCTGTTCTTTGTCTTTCAATCTCTGTATATTAACGCTATGTGCAACCTTCATCATGTTCTTCTTTGCTATGGCGTTTGATCATTGACTTTCTCAATAATGTCCTGAGATTCAAGTCCCTCCAGCTGCTGGCATACTTTGTCCCTCAAACTATATGGAATGCAGTACATCGCTTGTGCAACAGGATGCACATGTTTGTCAATATGTAGCTTCAACTTTAAGCTTTTCAACTTTTTCAATTCCATCAAAACATTCAGGAAATTCTTAAATAATCATCTATGCATGGTTTGTATGCCTAAATTTATTCAATACGCAGGGGCTTGTTCTGCGTATGATCAATATTTTAATCGAGGCAGGCTACTTACAAACAAAATGTTGATGCAGGGTCTTCAACAGTCACATTTAAAGGCAGCATTTCGTAAATTATATGGTCTTTATAACAATGAAGATTGTCAGTATGACCTTCCATTTGGGTTAAATGCTGTCTGATGTGTTTCATAACAATTGTTAAGTTGTTTTTCATACACTGATTTGACTACGAATTGCTCCGTTTACCTGATCAATACAATGGGCTCGGCGGGTGTGACCAGTCAACGGGGGATACTTAGAAATATACAGCGGGTGTGGTCAGTCAACAGGGGATACTTTCTCCTCCTAGGCACCTGATCCCACTTCTGGTGTGTCCAGGGGTCCGTGTTTGTCCAACTCTTGTTTTGTATTCTATTTGGGACTTATGAGATTGACCACTGTTCGTTATGTTTGCCGTTACATAATGTCGCTTGGCTGCGCAGTATTGACTCCGAGCTTCAGAACAACTAAATCCACTGTGGTGTGTTTTGCCATCAATGCTGGTCCCTTTCCATTCAATACAGAATCCCGCTTCATTCCAGTAGTCTGTGTCAGGATTAAAGATCTGTGTTTGGAATTTACCTCGCAAATCCGATGGTTCTGTGGCACCATATGCATACAGTTTTCTGAATAGCACTTCAGATTTTCTTTTTCAAATCTCCTCTCTGTCTCTTGTCAATTATATTCATTGACGCATCACTGTCAATAACGATATCAATTTGATGACCCCCAACACTGACCTTGACTCCTGATACATATTGATGCTGAAGAATACACATTCCTTCATGTCATCAGATTCGGAATCTAACATCTGAACTTTCCCTCGCTCGTTAAATTTCCGTTCAGCTGAATTTGGCTTCAACATACAACACTTCATGAAATGTCCTATCTGGCCACACTTTCTACAGTTCCGATCCCTTGTTGGACATGAAAGATCCCTTGCAAAGTGTCCTTGAATTGTTCCCCGATTTCGCTTTTTATTGGTTTTTACATTCCCATCTATGCGTTTTGGTTTCCTATTGTTTATGATTGGCACGAGTTCTGTTCACTGCCTGACTGCGCTGTTTCTATATCCATGTGCTTGAACTTCTGTCATTTCTACCGTAGATGCTTTGGTTTGTAACTGTTCGAGTAAATTAGCCCAAATTCTGTAAGACTTGCATTTTTCAATACATGTAATTTGATCCATAATTTGTTTATCTTGGTTAGCGAAGTCACAGTACACTGCTTGCTGTTTCAATCTTATCAAAAATTGCTATACAGTTTATCTCTCATTTTAAATAATTTTCCGGAATACATAACATTTATACGGAACATTTAGTTTATTCTCGAAATGCTTATTCAGCATTTTCACAGCCACCGTGTTAACTGTGTTCTCCGGTACACTCTGAACTTCATATAACGTAAGTATGGTCTTGTACATCTGGTTCTACAAAATGCAAAAGCAATGCTCTCTTCCAGTACCAAAATGTTTAAAACTCCTATGCCATCTTTTTCATGCCTGAATTAACTGTGATGGTTCAGCATTTGGGTTGAACTTTTCCACTCCGTGTAATTCAATGTGTTGCCATTTCTCCAAAACCGTGTATGACTATCTTTCTTGTATGTTTTTCAGCCTTGTATCCTCATTGCTAATTGAAGAACTACACGACTAACAGTTTCGCAGTTTATTAAACATCATGCACAAGCTTTACACCCAGATGTATGGCGCTTGCTCTCAAAACTACTTAATATACCGGTGAGGGCATGAAAATATGTGTATGGATAGATAAATAAACAAAAAATGAAAATGCTATATTACATTTCCCTGGATTACTTGCACATATTACTTTTATTATGTATTCGTCAAAACTATCCCAAAGCACCGCTAGTATTTGGTA
>CAJDSM010016429.1:0-17522 GCA_903981925.1 Ostrea lurida
GAATTTCAAATCTTCAGGTTGAAAAAACCTGTCAGAAACAAAACTTTAATTCGAGATAAAATATTAGAAAAAGATGTAACAAGCTATAAATGAAACTGAGAATATGATATAGAGCTATACCATCTTCTGGAATTTTGCTGCGTAGACGTTCGTGTGGAGTGATTGTGGCGTAGGGCTCGATGGAACGATTATGTGGAAACTGGCCGTGAGGAAGACTCTCTGATGCATAATAAGATGGGAAGTACCGATCCTCTGATTGGCGGTCAACTGCAACAGTTCATGAATATTCATCAGACAAGTTTCAGCAACACTTCATAAATATTCATCAGACAAGTTTCAGCAACACTTGATAAATATTCATTCATTATAATTAATGCAAATTTTCCACTTACAATCCACATATCTTCTGTCATCCATCAACCTTCGATGTGGAGAAACAGGCTGTAAGAGACGAAACAGAATCTAAACTATTGGTATACTATCAGTAAGTTTACACCTAGTTTTCTATACTTTAATTTCTTGTAAAATCAACTATTGCTATATAGTATATTATCATGAATTCCAATTAATTAACATCTTTGCATCCTACGTCTAGCTTTTAATAACACAATCATTCAAAATAATTAGAGAAAAAAAGTGGTAAATTCATTTTGAATTTCAATGATGGTGGAATATTTGCTTGTGAGCATGATCATTGATTTTACAAGTTATTTTTGGTGCTAATTTTGCAGATTTTGTGACATAGTAGCTAAAAGGTAATCAAGCAGTTATCTGGCATTCAGTGACAAAAGTGACATGGTGGTACAGCTGCAATGATAGAAAAATCAACAATAAACTCGGCTCGTAGCTGCTGTGAAAAGTGACTACAACTGGTGACTCACAGATCGGTGGTAACTGGGCGGTGCNCGAAAAATCAATTTTAAACTCGGCGAGTAGCTGCTGTGAAACGTGACTACAACTGGGGACTCACAGATCGGTGGTAACTGGGCGGTGCTGGATAAGGGGGAATACCAGGGACGCGGTCAGTGGTGTTAATACTGGGGTCGGAGGAGGAACGAACAAGTCGTTTTTTGTGCTTGGGGGAGGCGTCAAAGTCGTCTTGCGGAGCTTTGGTGGGGGTGCTGGGCTCGTTTTCCTGGCCGCCACCGGAGGAGTAGCCGATGCGACCGCCCATGGGGAAGAGGAAGTCATCGTTTACGTTGTCCTCGGGTTTGTGCTCGGACATCCAGATCTGTTGATTCTGCTGTAGGAAAATCATTTCCAACATCCTCTGGTACCAGATGTCTGTGTTATTGTGGCTGATTGTGGCTGTCAAACAAACAAAGCACAGTTTTAATGCTCGTTAACAATCTACGGGTACTTATCATTTCAATAGCTACAATCATGTAAGAAAAAACAAAAAACATTCTCCCAGCAAAGAGATCAACATTTTCTTTAATGAGTAAATCTATTGTAAAATTGCTCATCATCAATATGGTTTGATCTTACATGCTTTTTTGTCAAGTATCTATAGTATCCCACAATTCTGATCTTTACAACCAGGAGAAAAAAATATCTTTATTTCAATAATGAACCCACTTCAATCACAAAAATATTTTCTGTCTCTAGTAATGTTCTTTACACTGTTTTATCCTACATCTTGTCTACAAATTCCACTAAGTCTCCTCATGTAAGTCAGAATATACAAGTTTCACTGTATCTACAATTCATGATCTAGCTCCTTGATAGTATTGCACACATATGCGGAAGAAAAACTTTTTTATTAACACGGCCGTCTGCGATTTCTCACCAGTAAATAGATGAGGGTACAGTTTCTCCAGTTTCTGGCTTTGTTCGAACAGCTTTTTGTGGTTTTTGGTGGATCCCTTGGCGAACTTGGCCCTGCATTCCTTGACTATTGTTTTGTTCTCGGCCTTCAGGAAGACAACGATGGGGTAGTATTGGGAGTAGTTCAGTTTGTCCACGTTGTGTGGGGTCACGTCCAGCAGGCAGTGCTTCCTCTGATAAAACAGGACAGAACTCATATAAATCATCTCACCAGGTGTACATGATGTCAATGTAAATCATCTCACCAGGTGTACAGATGTCATATAAATCATCTCAGCAGGTGTACAGATGTCATAATAAATCATCTCACCAGGTGTACAGATCTCATATAAATCATCTCACCAGATGTACAAATGTCATATAATCATCTCAACCAGGTGTACAGATCTCATAAAAATCATCTCACCAGGTGTACAGATCTCATATAAATCATCTCACCAGGTGTACAGATCTCATATAAATCATCTCACCAGATGTACAGATCTCATATAAATCATCTCACCAGGGTGTACAGATGTCATATAAATCATCTCACCAGGTGTACAGGATCATATAAATCATCTCACCAGGTGTACAGATGTCATATAAATCATCTCACCAGGTGTTCACAGTGTCATAAATCATATCACCAGGTTACAGATCTCATATAAATATCTCACCAGGTGTACACAGATGTCATATAAATCATCTCACCAGGTGTACAAAACTAACCTATAACTCATTAACTATAATCATATCTCATTAGATCTATAAAACTCACCTAATAAATTCTCATTAGATCTATAAAACTCACCTTATAATCTCATTAGATCTATAAAACTACCTTATAATCTCATTAAGATCTATAAAACTCACCTTGATAATCTCATTAGATCTATAAAACTCACTGATAATCTCATGATCTATAAAACTCACCTATAATCTCATTAGATCCTATAAAACTCACCTTATAATCTCATTAGATCTATAAAACTCACCTTATAAATCTCATTAGATCTATAAAACTCACCTTTATAATCTCATTAGATTAAATAAATCTATTAAAACTAACCTTATATATCTCATTAGATCTATAAAACTCGCCCGACAATCTCGCCAGGTCTATAAAACTTACATCAATTCGACTCACCTTACTGATAATCTCTTTGATTGCACCAAGTCGGATGATTCCTGATTTTCTTTGATCATTTCCTCCCTGACTATTTGTGTCGGCCTCTGAAATTTGGAGAGGTTTCTTTTTTTATTTAAAACAATATCAGCCTCCTAAACATCTTATTCCATTTTCTAGGATATTTTGAAAAATTTGCGTCTTGACAGGGTGTTAGGACTCACAGAGGACAGCTGAACAAAATACTTACGTGGCGACTCAAATTTATCAGGGAGTTCTTGTAACAGTTTATCTCTGGCAACGTCAGCCAGTGCACCAAAAATGACGACAGGTCGCACAAACCCAGCTAAAAAGAAAGAGATCACGTAAAATCAAATTTTACCAGGTGCGAGGAAAAATCAGTCTTTTCACAATTTATTAAAGTAATTGTGGTTTCATTATTTTTTTGTTGGCTGTTTGAAATTGTGAGAGAACATACAGAAATACACTTTTTTGCTCATAAAACTGTGTAAAAAATTATGTAGCAACAAAACTGTTATCCAAATATATTGATGACACCAAAATATGCAAGTCATACTACATGATACTGTTCAAACTATTTAATTCCTAATCCAAATACAACACGAGTAAAACATGTACATGTAAATATTGTTCACTAGAAATACTGTGAGCAGAGGATAACCCCCGTAGGTATAAAATCATTCAGATCAAAATTCAAAATAGGAGGCAAACAATGGCATCATGTAAAAAAGAATTCTTAAAATTTCTCAGAACAAGTGGACAACAGTATTACTATTTACACCCCCCCCCCCCCCCCAGTGGGAACAATAGCCATTCTGAAGATAACATGGTACTTACGGTCTCGTATTGTTACTCTTTCGTAAGCTGGGAACTTTGTGGTCAAATTGGCTGAAGAAAAAAACGGGAGAGGTTACTAATTCATCACAGTGCAGTTTCATTTACACAGCACCATATATAAAATAAACAATAAATCTTACAAATCTGCTGGACGTTGCGTAAAGAAAACACCATGAAATATCCATCTCTCATATATATCTATGCTGCTCTCATATCTTATAGTATTTTATTTTTTTTTTACTCCTCACAATTATATACAGGTAAGTATTCCATTATTCTATATATTATATATATATATTTTCTGAGAGAATTATTATTAGTTAACTTTAAAGGACTGATTATACAGACGAGAAAGTGTCATTTTAAATCATTCAAACTGAATGCTACACGGTAACCGTGAGCACGGTAAAGTGTGACTACCACTTGTTAAAAACTACTGTACAGTTTAAAGTCAAGGTAACTTTAAGGATAATAAATATACAAGTTTATGCTTATCAATAGATGTCTACCTATCAGTAATACATGTACATATCAAGAAAAGAAAAAGATGATGCTGATAATTCGTGTTCATACCGATCAATTCCAGTTCAAATAAAAAAATAAGAAAACAACACAACTACAATACTTATGAGGTGTAACTTTCATGCACAATATAAGTTTGTGATTTGTACAAAAAATATCTGGGACTTTCAGCTATCTGCTACTATTAATATCAAGTTTTCATACTACATAAAAATAAAAAATCATCTGAAAATAAACAGGTGCGGCAAAATCTACTTTTGAATGTCCATGATGAAGCTAACACTACAACAAACGTAGCTACTGCTGTCTTCATCTAATTAACCAGTCATTATAACACTACCTAAGCTAATTAAACCAGTCATTATAACACTACCAGCTAATTAACCAGTCATTATAACACTACCAGCTAATAACCAGTCATTATAACACTAACCAGCTAATTAACCAGTCTTAAACACTACCAGGAAGCGACAACATTCTTCCTCTGACCTTATGAAAATGATTTGATTAAAAGGCATAGAGCCTTCATCTAACATTTCACAAAATCTATACTTAGAATCTGCTTGAAAAGTAAATCTTGGAGAATGAAGTCATTCTTAATCACTGAGAGAAAAGCAGGCACGACTGGTGCTCGTCAGGCAAAATGCAATAGCAAAAGCTGGGGAGAACAAGAGTTCAATGAAATCTACCGAGATGTATATAACGAAAAATGCAAGATTTGTGTATATATACATGATGTTGCATTGATAAATGATGAAAGATCTACATTCACACAGTTAAGCATCTACGTTCAATGGCTTCAGCTCCTCTATAAAACCGGGGATAGAAATTCTGTATTGCTTGTAACTGATCTTTATCTTTAGTGACATTTGTGAGACAAAAGCTCTGATATATTTAGATCTCTCTAAGTGCAATTTTTCATAACAGTTCTTAAACATGTGCTTCGTCAAGTCAATATATTTTACATTTTGCATATCATAACATAAACAAAGCATTTCATACAAACAAAATAATAATGAAAAAAAAAAAAAATAATAAACAAAAACTAAAAATTCAAAAAGGTTACTATACTGCAGCAGCATTGTCAAAATTTGTGCTTGAATACAAGTTTATAAACTGAATTTATTAAAAATCATTCTACGGTTTGAAATGTTGTATGGGAAATGAAAATAAGCAGGAAATACAACTCTGGCCAACTTACCCCCATTCTCAGCTAAGAAAAACCAAATACGAAATTTACTTTCAATACAACATTTCAATCCACCCCCTCTATCATCGCCTTTATAAATAAAACACCTGTTTTATCTTTGTACTTCAATAATTAACTACATGTATATGACAAATGATAAACTTTCATTAAGAAATTGCTAGATCTGGCCATTCGTCGCCACACAATGATGTAATGGATCGGACGAATCCCGAGCATTGAAACCTTACAGAAAATGACGTCTTCCCAGTGGTCCTTTCCCAGCGATTTGCTGCGTCTGGCCGACTTTCTCTTGAAAATGAGGCTGCGACTCTTCGTGGGCGTGTTTTCCTTCTCCGACTCGGTCTGTGTTGTCGCCAAAAACAGCTGTTCAGCGCTAAAAAAAAAAAAAATCAGTGTTTTAAATTTGGTAAATTCTGGAGTTGTCCAACAAAAATTTGAAGCTTTGAGGAATGAGTGTACATCTATTTGCAGTCCAAGCAATCGTATTTGTTGGTGTATTATCAGTAACTGATTACTAGTACTTTTAAACTCTGTGATAATTATACCTTATGTTAATGCACAAATCTATAACATTGTTATTAATTTCAAAACAGCACTTACGCAAACCCATGAATATAATTATACATTAACAGCTTCAGTTTTACCATAAAAGTCCTTGTCTAGTATTAGATCACATTTGCATATGTATCAAACTTAAAACATACATTTATAAATCTCAAGTTTCCACCCATCTCTAATATTCTCTATGTTGCCCAAACATTCTGGAAATGACATAAAATGATAATAATGGTCTCCTACCTATTTCTGTTAGGGATAAATCCTTTCTGGGTTTCCTGGTTGTTTCTGCCTATTCTCATGGCCAGCCAGTAACCCACGACCCCGCGAAACAGCGTGTCCTTAATGTGGAAGATGTCTCCTATCGTAAAGGACAACTCTCCCATGTCTTTAGCCTGGTACTCGAAGTGCGTCCTGTAAGTATGCACGTGTCACATATCACACAACTTTTCATAATAAATCAAAAATTTCAGTCATTATGCCAGACTGATATGAATCAGTTTTTAAAATCTTTTTTTTTTTGGGGGGGGGTCTTTATTTTTGTCTTTTGTTCATATTTGGTTATAATATGGTCTCATTTTACGAGGAATGTTTTTTTCTTTATCCTTAAGACTACTTGCAAAAAAATCAACTCCTGGACCAAAATATGCACTCTCTTGTATACGAATTAACATTGCTCTTACAAATAACAAATATTGAGAAAAATTGAAACTTACAAAACTTTTCAGATACATGCACAATGGACTTTCATTAAACCAATAATTAATTTAGTCAGGTCTGAAAGGTCCAGGCTTTTTTTTTTAAGATCTTTTATTTTTGTGTGTGTTTCTCTTAACCACAGATTCATCCAATTTCACAAGTATCCATAAGGTTTCAACTCTATGAGCATGGATAAGCACAAACACATGTCATAAACGTGAAATTAAACAATTTCAAACAAGCATTATTAATATAATTTTCTTTCCTTCAAAAGAAGAAAAGGATGGACAAGAGAAACAAGCCATTGCTCTCTATCTTATGTACAAAGCCAATCTGAATTCATATTTTGCAATATGAAAAGAATTAAAGAATTTTGTTACGAAATCAGTTTTCTACATGTTGTACATTTCGATAACTTCTACTAGTCCTACATCTGCATAAATGCCTCCAGATCTGTCATTTTCTACTAGTCCTAGCATTGCAATAAAATGCCCCAGACTGTCATTTTCTACTAGTCCTAGCATTGCAATAAATGCCTCCAGATCTGTCATTTTCTACAGGTCCTAGCATTGCAATAAATGCCTCCAGATCTGTCATTTTCAAAAACCTTGCATGGCATAAAAACTCTTCAATTCAAGAATGCCAAACAAGAATGCCTTCATTCTACAGGGAGTCTTTAAGTTGTGATTGTGTGCCTATTATTGTTCTGTGTCAAATGGATTCTATATTGTTTTCATGTTTATCCTGCTTACCTGATAAAAAAGCTGTCTCCAGCTTCAAACTACGAAATAATCCTGTCATACTCTGAAATAAAATAATAACAATATAAAAGTTAATTCTAAATATTTCTGTTTTTCTTCAAAGTGAAACATACAGAACAAAAAGTCTTGTTTAAAAATATTTCCTGGGTATCTAAGTTCATGTTTACAGTTCTGCGGAGACACACAGACTCCTGTGAGATTTCTCACTTCTCTGCCCGGCGACACAAACTGACCCTGCGAAATTTCCCACTGACCTTCTCTCTTGTACTGGACGACCATGGACACCCGGCCTTCCAGACTTGTTAGATAGGTTACTGCATCCTCGCGGGTCATTCCTGGGATTTCCACATCGTTAGCCTGCAAAGGTTTCAAAATCAAAATTACACTTTCAAAACACATTCAGTAAAAACACGATTTATATTTACAAGAACTTTATTTCAGTTTCTCATAAATGATGGTCTGTCTGTACAAAAAGCATTCACAAGAATAGTTATAAGACTGAAAACGCAGGACTGCAGAATCAAAGTTTCGTGAAATACAAGAGACGTACATTTGTATATATAGAACACTATAATGAAAATTCATAACCTAAGAATCAGTCAGACTCTATTTATTTTAACTCTGCTGTAGTAATTTTGCTATAGATTAAATTCCCGATAATTTTGCAGGTCTTTAAAATCTCTCACATTGTCCATTAGTAACAAAACTTGTTTCAAAAGATCAAGTCCACAAAAATCTATAGCAATTTGAACCAATTCACCAAAATAAACTACATAGAAATTTCAAGATTTAAGTTATACAGTAATGTACAACATAAGAAACAAAACAGAAAAACATTCCTTCAATATGCAAAATGGAATTATATGACAGTTTACATATTGCAAACTCGTGTGTACTTCTGCCAATGAAAAATACTACAATGTGTAATCCAGCCCTGACCAGAGAGAAAGGCTACCATTGATTCCATCAATCAATATCCCCCAAATTCCTCATACACAGTAAATAGAGGTTGACACTCTCTGTACGAATTCTCACCTTCAATATCTGGTCCCCCTCTGTGAGCCCCACTGCCTCTGCCCACTTCCTGGTTGAACTGATGCTATAAATATACCAGTGGCATCCCTCCTGCCAGCCTCAGTCCCAAACCAAATTCTGGCTCTTTCTCAAATAGTAACAAATCGTGGTTCAAGCCTGAAAAACGACAGATCAAACATGTATAAGACATTCACTTTTCTTGTTCGGTATCGTTTAATCCGTCTCTTCTTTATTCATGTAAAACTTCATTGTTCTTGTTGCTAATGATACCTCGTCTTGTTCATTTTTAGAACTGAAGTATATAACTACTGTACATGTACTTACACAATGTCCTTTCTCTTTCCAACATATCTCCTAAAACATGAAAATCAATGCATTTATAAATACATCATACAAAAGTTTCATCATTTATCCCATGTTTGGTTTTACTAATTGTTTAAATGTATGGAAACAACTGAACAATGTCTTTAAGTATCTTATGACTTCACATCAACTGTCCAACTATTACTGAAATGTTAATTTACATTCCTGCCATCTTGATGTCAACCCCTCTCTCTCTGGGTGACTTTATTCATTAGCCCCCCCTCCCCCCTCAGAGTAATACTCGTACGAGATTCTACTCACTCGTCGTGGTGCCTCCGCTGCATGTGTGGGTCCATTCTACCATGGTCACTCATGTAACCGTCCCCCGTGGGTGAGTGGGGCACCCGGGGACTTCTGGGGGAGTAAAAGTCATCTGGTCTCAGCAGCTCCTTCCCTGGACTAGGGGGTCTGGGCGGGGCATCTGTCAGAGACACAATACACATCATAGAAAGCTATGTCTGGGCGGGGCATCGGTCAGAGCACCAATACACATTATACCAAGCTATGTCTGGGCGGGGCATCGGTCAGAGCACCAATACACATTATACCAAGCTATGTCTGGGCGGGGCATCGGTCAGAGCACCAATACACATTATACCAAGCTATGTCTGGGCGGGGCATCGGTCAGAGCACCAATACACATTATACCAAGCTATGTCTGGGCGGGGCATCGGTCAGAGCACCAATACACATTATACCAAGCTATGTCTGGGCGGGGCATCGGTCAGAGCACCAATACACATTATACCAAGCTATGTCTGGGCGGGGCATCGGTCAGAGCACCAATACACATTATACCAAGCTATGTCTGGGCGGGGCATCGGTCAGAGCACCAATACACATTATACCAAGCTATGTCTGGGCGGGGCATCGGTCAGAGCACCAATACACATTATACCAAGCTATGTCTGGGCGGGGCATCGGTCAGAGCACCAATACACATTATACCAAGCTATGTCTGGGCGGGGCATCTGTCAGAAACAATACACATTATACCAAGCTATTTCTCACATAATCACCAGCGCGAGACAAACGTTATCCATACGAGATTAATCTTACACTGCTACAATGTCACAAAATATGTCTTACATGTGTATTTCTCTGATCACATTACAGAGTAAAAATGAAAAATAACATTGCTTTCTTCAAATTTTGATTGGATTTCTGGAGGACAACTTTTTTTTTTAGTTTTTGCAAAAAAAAAAGTGTAAAACCATTTTCAGGCATGCTCTTTCTGACTGTGTAATTAGTTTTCACATCAAAAAATTAAAAAGATTTTGATAATTTCAAATTTTTTTCAAAGCTTCTAAATTGTAAATAAAATGTGAGAAAAATAATCCTTCAATAGGAATAGGGAAAATCCATCTCTAGACAAAATTCCCTGTTTATAACTTAATTGGCGAAGCCTCGTCCTAAAGTCTCATCCCTGATTGAAAATCCCGTCAGTGGAATTTCCTCATTTTGTTGGATTCTATTACAAGATATTCTAGGAATCCTAGAACATCAGGTAACATGGTGATACCCACCAGGTAGATCTAAGACATGAATATCAAGTATCACGCTTTATGACAAGCATTTTAATCTGATTATCACAGAAATCTACAATACAAGTTATAGAAAGATCTTTATTTATTTGTACCTTACAGTTTTACTATGCTTACAACAACTCAAAATCCCAAAACTGTAAATTTAATGTTAAAGCCATAACAGCAGAGCCAAGCCTATGGCGTTCCTAACATCAATTTTCCATGGAACAATGGTACTGCTTATCATGTTATTTCTTTCTTTTCCTTTTTTATTTATTTAATTGCAGGTAAAGAGTGAATGAATTCCTTAACCCTGTTTCTTTTTTTTTTTTACTAAAACCAAAAACTGTGCATCTTCTTGGTGTCATCAATTTCATATTCCCCCCGCTTTCACTAACCTGTATCGTCCGGTAGTGGGGGTCTGGGCGGAGCCTCGTGGTCGTAGATGTACCTCCCATCGTACCGGGCATGCTCAGAGCTGGGGTAGGAGCCGGGGGGGATCTCCTGGTAGTTATGGTGGTTCTTGTACACCTCCTCCTCCGGACTGCTGAGGGATGGGCGGTAAATATTGACATTGTCGATGTCCGACCGCTTGGTCTGCAGTGTCCCTTGTAAAGTGCCATAGCCTAATGAGTACTCTGTGGGGGGAGAAAGAAAAGGGATTCCTCCTCCTGTTTATGTCCGCATTATCAGTGGGGGGGGGGGGGTGGGGGGGGGGGGGGGGGGGGGGTGGGGGGGGGGGGGGGGGGGGGGGGGGGGGGGGGGGGGGGGGGGGGGGGGGGGGGGGGGCAATTCAACATTAATATCTGGCAGAAGAATTTTGCAGAGAGACATTTGTAAAGTTGTTGTTAGAAAATGTACAGGATTTGTGAGGAGGAAAAGCTATAGATGAGTTTCAGCTCAACTGTACAAAATGTGTAATATAATGTAACAGTTTTAGTAGAGTGTAGCTTTTATGAGAATAGATAGCTTCAGAATATACAGCTTTAAATTTAGAGTACACATGCATTGCATGCCTTGACACATTATCAAGGATAAAGGAGATTAATTAGGCTATACAGAATTAGAGAAACCGAGTAATATTATAGTAAAAGTATGATTGCACTAAGAACTGAAGAAGACCTGTAGTACTATGCAGTATAATGGACTACTACTACTAAAGTCACATAGTACTGAGGATGACAGTAGCTGTCTCGTGCACCAACAGAGAAAATATTGTAAGTGCTATTGTACTAAGGATTATTACAGTACTGAAGATAGTACAAATACTAAGGACTGATAGAGGAGGAAGAGGAGGAGATGAAATAAGACTACGATTTACAAGTTATACAGAGTCAGAAACAGGCTGACTAAATCAAGTATGTGCTTTTATCATAGTCTATCATCTAGGATAAAGTACGAGATGAATGAATTCCTTAATCTCCTTATAATACATGTAGATTGCAGGAGGATTAAATTCATCTAGTAAATTCTAAGCAACAAAATTGACAAAAGAATTTTTTTAACAGAGAAACAATCATGCATAAGCTGTCAGAATATATATATGTATGGCATGAAAACCTCATTTCAATATTTCACAATACAGAATACTGCATCTCAGAATTAGGTTCGAATTTTATTAACAACATTTTGATAGTTTACACCGCGCATTAGAAAAGGAGCAAGTGCATTCAGAGAGGAACATCTCTTACCATCATCCTGGGCTTTGTTTAATGGCAAGCGGTCCTCGTAGCGAGATTTTGTAATGAAGAGCTGTAGTTTATCCTTGGTTTTTTCGATCACTTTCTTGGCGTCCACCAAGGAGAGGTTTTCCACAGGTGTACTATTAATCTACGAGATTAAAAAAAATACCAAATACTCGCGATTTTTCCCCCGAAGCCTAAGGGTCTCAAAACATAGGAGTAAGTAAAATTTTAGATAATTTCTAAGTTTAGATTGTTAATAATGCGCAAATTATTTCATTATTGTGAAGACGAGATCACACAAGAAAGCGTCATTAACACAGACCTTCAGGACTACGTCTCCCTCTTTCAGTCCGCCATCTTGAGCTGCCAAACTGTTTCCTGTGATTTCCTTGATGTAAAACTTACAGCCCAACACTACGCCAATATCTGCATATAGCAAAACATATCATATACTGCCGAAATATTACGCTAATATATGCATTTAATAATGTCTACAGCTTTAAATTTCCACATTGCGAATTAAAATCTAAATGTTAAATGTTCCCCATAAGAAGTTACACAATATCATATCTAATATAATTCATCGCAATTCAATGCATTAAGCATTGTAAATTACATACTAGTGTATATATCGTTTAGCAAGATGAATCTGTATGCACTCTAAGGCTGTGCAATAATACCGGTATTCCGCTATAATGCGATTCGTAAATAAAATATATCGTATTGCAATACGATTTTTCAGTACCGGTATATCGGCTAGGATGTTCAGGCTAGGAATTTACGTTCAGCTTGAGATTCTTAACATCAAATGTTACGTGTGATATGGCTGAAACATTTCTGTGATTGNAACATCAAATGTTACATGTGATATGGCTGAAACATTTCTGTGATTGTTCTATACACCTAAGACATAGTTTTTCTACTTCCAATAGAGCAATGGAGTTAAGCAACCAAGTCTTGTTTCTTATTTTTCATACATTCAGCACAGAATCAATCTCATAGTCAATGAAATAAGAGAAGAGATCATTCATAATATTGCAATACGTATCGCAGTACATTTGAAAATATTGCAATATATCGCGATACGAAAATTTCACCTGATACACAACCCTAATGCACTCACTAAAAATTGTGCAATAATAAACTTGCCCTTGGTTACTCTAATGTCTGTGTGCATGTTTTGTTGATTGTCCTTTGGAAATACGAAGAAATAGTTTACATTTAAAACACGTACCCTCACGTCTGTTTTTACGGGAGAGTGTGATTTTGAGAGGCGTGTTTTCCATTTCTGCGTATGTAGGGACCAACACTCTTCTTCGAATGACCTGAAGAAAAAAATTGTAAATCTATGACACACATCCAATGTTTAGACAGTTTTTCAACTTCTTTTCTGCAATATGTATAGTTTAAACAAAATCAGTACACAAATATCATGTGACTAAAGAACTTCATTAACATTTTGATGACCTTGATATAAGATGCAAGAGTCACACTGTTTTACACGGATTATTTGACTTTCAGTAAACAGATCATTTTTGGCATGCAGTGTACAGTCTGGGACGTCCTGTAAAGTGTACTGACACTGCACAGTGTGAACACTTATAAAACTACCACTTAGAAATGCTGGAATTGCGTGTCCTCTTACTTTCTTATAACTTTTACAGCGCTGTAATTGAGCAGATTACAGCTCTAATCCATTAGTAATACTGTATTGAGTGTTTACAATCCTGTAATGAGCACGTTTACAGCCCTGTAATACTGTAATGGGTGTATTCAAGTTGCTTACAAGTTAATATAACTTAAAGTTAAACTCTCACATGCTGAGTTTACAGGCCTGTCAGGGGCTGGACAAATCCTGCCGACGCCTCGGGCAAGTGGGTTTTCTGCAGGGCAAGTGAATTTTTAATACCCACTGCCCGTGGGCTAGTAACTGAAAAATCCAGTCAGTAAAAATAGAATAAACATGTACATTCAGACTGAAATCGGAAGTATATCATCTACGAGTTGTCTTTTGTTATGTAAACTAGTCAACTATGTGAAACCAGTTTAATCTGTGCTTACAAGTTTCCTTACCAATAATAATTTATTAGAGCAGATTCAACATTTTATTGGTAGACAATCGGAAGCAGACGGCAGAAGGCTGACTAAAAAATTTCAAAGCATAAATAACTTGAAGCACTTACATCTCATAAAACTAGTTGAGTTCACGGGAGTTCTAAAACAGCGCAGCAAAAAATAAATGAATGTCACTAACTACGTTTTTTTAGTTTTATTTTTTAATTTTGTTAAAGGTAGGGCAAGTAAAATCACAGGTAGGGCAAGTGAATTTTGGTCATGCACTGGTCATGCACTTGCCCGTGGGCAAGTGCTCTAAAAATCTATTTGTCAGCCCCTTCCTGTAATGAGGTTGTTTACAGCTGAAATACTGTAACGTGTTTACAGCCCTGTTATACTGCAATTAGTTTTTTACAAGTTTATTTATTACTTAATGAGTTTGTTTATAGCTCTGTACTGAGATATTTACAGCTGTTATACTGTAAATTAATGTATTACAGTCCTGTTACACTGTGATGATTTGTTTACAGCCCTGTTACCTGTGATGATTTTTACCAGTCGTTACACTGTGATGAGTTTACAGCCCTGTGTTGCAGACATGAAATTGTACAAAGTTTGTACAAACCCTCAATATATTGTAAAGCCAACCATAGATAGTAAATGAATATACCCTGTGTGTTGAAAGTGTGCTAATTATGCATGTTAATTGTATTGTAATAAAAGAGATGCCTTAATTGCATCGTCACGTGTATCTTTTCAATGCGGGATTTTGAATTTTTATGGATTAATATCTGCTTGCAATAGGAACACGGTGTAATCAATATTATATTGTTGCATACATGAAATATTACACAAGTTTGTACAAACCCTCAATAATTTAAGCCATATTGTATGAGTAAATGGAATATACCTGTTGTAAAGGTGCTAGTTATGCAGGTTAATTGTATTGTAATAATTATGAGCCTTAACTTGCATCGTCACGTTATCGTTTGCAATGCAGGAATTTCAATTTAAATATAATTTCTTTGACTTAAACATTATTTATTAATATTTCCTGCCTTGCATTTAGGCTACACGTGGTGACTTCTTCGAGTTATTATTATTGTTGCATGCATGAAAAATTGATACAAGTTTTACAACCCCAATGTTGTAAACCAAAGCCATATCATGGTTATAAGTAATGAATGTACTTAGTGTGTTAAATGACCATAATATATGTATTGTAATGCCTGAAAGGCCTAATTTGGAATAAAAATTCTATCTACTTATCTATCTATCATTCTTAAAATGCATTGTTTGTGACGTTTATTGTATATTTTTAAACTTTCCGCTCAATCCTTTGGGGATACGGTTTCATGAAAAGCCATTGTAAGTAATTGTTACGTTCACAATGAAATGTACAGGAAAAAAGATACAGCCAATGTACATTTTACGCACTCGGGGATGTCATATCGTACACGAACAATAAGGGAGTGCAAAATTTAAAAAAAAAATTAAATAACCAAGTATTTATTAATTTTTTCTGAAAAATAAAAACATTCAAATGTCAACAGTTTTATACATTTTCAACCTAAAAGTGTTCATAATATTAACATATTTTTAAACCCTGTAAGTAGCTCTTGTATTCATACACCCAACCAACTTGTCATACGTCATGAAAGTAATAGGCAGATCATTCAAATATTTATAGGATTACAGTACATGTAAATATTGCAATATATCGCGATACGAAAATTTCACCTGATACACAACCCTAATGCACTCACTAAAAATTGTGCAATAATACTAATCTGTGTGCATGTTTTGTTGAATTGTCCTTTGAAATACGAAAAATAGTTTTACATTTAAACACGTACCCTCACGTCTTTTTTTACGGGAGAGTGTGATTTTGAGAGGCGTGTTTTCCATTTCTGCGTATGTAGACCAACACTCTTCTTCGAATGACCTGAAGAAAAAAATTAAATCTATGACACACATCCAATTTTAGACATTTTTCAACTTCTTTTCTGCAATATGTATTAGTTTAAACAAAATCAGTACACAAATATCATGTGACTAAAGAACTTCTTAACATTTTGATGCCTTGATATAAGATGCAAAGTCACACTTTACACGGATTATTTGACTTTCAGTAAACAATCATTTTGGCATCATTGTACAGTCTGGGACGTCCTGTAAAGTGTACTGACACTGCACAAGTGTTAACACATTACTAGAAATGCTGGATTACGTGTCCTCTTACTTTCTTATAACTTTTACAGCGCTGTAATTGAGCAGATTACAGCTCTAATCCATTAGTAAACTGTATTGAGTGTTTACAATCCTGTAATGAGCACGTTTACAGCCCTGTAATACTGTAATGGGTGTATTCAAGTTGCTACAAGTAATATAACTTGTTAAACTCTCACATGCTGAGTTTACAGAGCCTGTAGGGGCTGACAAATCCCTTGCCCGACGCCTCGGGCAGTGGTTTTCTGCAGGGCAAGTGAATTTTTAATACCCACTGCCCGTGGGCTAGTAACTGAAAAATCCAGTCAGTAAAAATAGAATAAACATGTACATTCAGACTGAAATCGGAAGTATATCATCTACGAGTTGTCTTTTGTTATGTAAACTAGTCAACTATGTGAAACCAGTTTAATCTGTGCTTACAAGTTTCCTTACCAATAATAATTTATTAGAGCAGATTCAACATTTTATGGTAGACAAGGAAGCAGACGGCAGAAGGCTGACTAAAAAATTTCAAAGCTTAAAATAACTTGAAGCACTTACATCATAAAAACTAGTGAGTTCACGGGATTCTAACAACAGCGCAGCAAAATAAATGAATGTCACTAACTACGTTTTTTTAGTTTATTTTTAATTTTGTTAAAGGTAGGGCAAGTTAAATCACAGGTAGGCAAGTGAATTTGGTCATGCACGGTCATGCACTTGCCCGTGGGCAAGTGCTCTGAAAAATCTATTTGTCAGCCATTCCTGTAATGAGGTGTTTACAGCTGAAATACTGTAACGTGTTACACCCTTTATACTGCAATTAGTTTTTTACACAATTTATTTATTACTTAATGGTTTGTTTATAGCTCTGTACTAGATATTTACAGCGTTATACTGTAAATTAATGTATTTACAGTCCTGTTACACTGTGATGTTTGTTTACAGCCCGTTTACACTATGAGTTACAAGTTTACACTGCTGAGTTTACAGCTGTTACACTGTGATGAGTTTACACCCTGTTACACTGTGAAGTGCAGTTTACAGCCCGTTACACTTGTGATGATTTGTTTACAGCCTGTTTACACTTGAGAGTTTACAGCCCTG
>CAJDSM010016429.1:17547-35407 GCA_903981925.1 Ostrea lurida
ATATACTGACCAGGTTGACCTTGTTGCCGCTGTCCTTCAGTACAGCGATGGCCTGCTTGTGTTCCACATTCTCCAGCGGAATGCCGTTCACGTTCATTACTCTGTCGTTTATCCTGAAAATTAAAATCAAGAATAAATTCTACTATAACAGTGGATCTTATCACCAACTGCAACATTTTCACATCTGAGGGGCCTGGACCATCCTTGTGGGGAAATTCTAACTGTCATATCGCCTATCTTGGGGGGGGGGGGGGGGGGGGGGGGGGGCTACCTTTCTCTCATTTCTGAAAAAATTCTTTTGCTGATTGGAGAAAGCATAGCATTCTCAACTGGGACTCAGCTACAGAGTGTCCAAAAAACAACACTAAGTATTAAATAGCAAAGGCTATCAACTGTGCACAGACCAATTTGATATTTTTAGGTTTACACAAACTTTGTATATTAATTACTTCGTGATCAATTTACAAGGTTTGTAACATCATTCAACATTGTGCAGTCAGTCACTATTCACTGACTCTAACAGCAGGGGAGATAACTCCCCTGCTGTTAGAGAGAAGATAACTTCTCTCTAACAGCAGGGGAGTTATCTCCCCTGCTGTTAGAGAGAAGATAACTTCTCTCTAACAGCAGGGGAGTTATCTCCCCTGCTGTTAGAGAGAAGATAACTTCTCTCTAACAGCAGGGGAGATAATTTCAAATTAAAATTCCAGGCCATGCTTGTTACATGTATAATAATCAAATTTCCTATTAATCACAGTTTATCCCAAGTAAAATCGAAAGTTTTCTCCCCAGCCCACAGTAACATTAGCCTTAAAATCTGATCCCCATTACGCATACCAACAGTGCATCAAACTAAGAAACATAAACAGCAGCTCATAGTTTATTAATGAAGCTGTCTAAAATGACAGCCATCAGCCGCTGTTTCAAATATCCCTTCAATAAAAATCATATACATGCTTACAATGTCCCTAGTGTGAAAATATTCTATATATGTTTAAAATCATCTATCTTAATTATCTCTCTTGTTGAAATTACACCCACTATAGCTATCTCTCATTAGATCACAGACTCAACCAAACAAAAGAACTCTGGTGTCCAATTTAACTAGCTTGATCAGTGGTTCATGATTTTCTAAGCCCATTTTCCAGGTAAAAAAATTCCCAGAAATCAATGTTCCTCATCAGGAAGTAGAGCCTGACTTAGCCGAGTTCCTCCACATTCACCTGTATTGATCCTTTCTGAGATCTTTGTTCTCTCAATTCTGACCGAATTCTATCATCTTTCTGAATTAATTTGTCAGCTCCCCATGAGCTTTTTGGCTTTCTTTTGTAAAACTGGTTATTTTTGCTGTATTGATAAATCATTTTTGCAAGATGTGAAATTCGCAAAATTATATTTTGTGAAAATAAAATCACCTATGTTGTTCTTCGTACAAGCCTTCAGTATCAATATACATGAGAGGATCAAAGGATTTAATTAGATATTGTGAATTTTTGTGCACCCCTCTATATTTTTGCAAATTTATTTTCCTCCTTTAGCACAATATACCATCTTCACTAGCCAAGGATTTTCGGTTCACTCTACTCCCAATGTGTTTATGGGGAGCAGAGAAACAGACAACCCTTGTCTAGCCAAGATGGCGATATACATGAGTAATCAGCTCTCTGCAGGTAAATAAAACTACCCTATGTCAGTACTCTGTTCTGGCATGCCTTGTACTTTCAAAAATCTGCCATGTCTTAGTACTTTTGTAAGCTGTTATTTTGCCCTGTGCTTGCTTAACATTTGCCCTGTGTCACTGCTGTAATAATTTGCCCTGTGTCAGTACTTATTACAATAATTTGCCCTGTGTTGGATACTTAACAATAATTTGCCCTGTTTCAGTACTTACAATAATTTGCCCTCTGTTGATACTTACAATAATGTTTGCCCTGTTTTCAGTACTTACAATAATTTGCCCTCTGTTGATACTTACAATAATTTGCCCTGTTTTAGTACTTACAATTTGCCTGTGTCGGTACTTAACACAATTTGCCCTGTTTAGTACTTACAATAATTGCCCTGTTTCAGTACTTACAAATAATTTGCCCTCGTTGATACTTACAATTAATTGCCCTGTTTCAGTACTTACAAAATTTGGCCCTGTGTCGTACTTACAATATTTTGCCCTGTGTCAGACTTTATACAATAATTTGCCCTCTGTCGAACTTACAATTTAATTTGCCCTGTGTCAGTACTTAACATAATTTGCACTCTGTTGATACTTACATAATTGCCCTGTGTTGATACTTACAATAATTTGCCCTTTGTTTATATCTTACTATAATTTGCCCTGTGTTGAATACTTATAATAAAATTGCCCCGTGTCATACTTACAATAAGTTCCTCTGCAGGTCCAGCCGTGAGAACGTCGGATATGGCTATGACGGATCTCCGTTAGCAAAATGTGGATTATCTCTACCCCCACTCACAGCAATACCAAATCCGAATCCAGGCACCTATCAACGATGTAGAGGACTAGAACATGCTTTCTCACAAATCAGAGAAATACATACAGACTTGTGATGCAATAAGGCAACTTTACGTATACAACGTAACTATTATTCAAAAAAACAAAAGAATATAAAACTCTTTCAGAACAAATAAGGAAACAATTTCTTTTAAGCCATATTGAAGTGAGGAAAATAAGGGGAGAACAGGAAAAAGAGGATTGGTAAAAAAAAGATGAAAGAGGAATAAGATGAGTTTGTGAAACTCTGATGCCCCTGGATATTCCACATGCCAGTGAAAGGGGCTTGCCGAATGGATTACACATATGAAATTTGAAAAGTCTACACTATCACTTACCATTCAAAAGTTTAACATTTTAGAAAAGTAGGTCAAACTTCAGAGTCAGGAGGTCAGATATTTTGGTACCAGTAGAAAGGCCTTGTCANCCAGAGTCAGGAGGTCAGATATTTTGGTATCAGTAAAAAGGCCTTGTCATAAAGAACACACATGTGAAACAGGAAAGTCATTCAAAAGTTTGAAAAGTAGGTCAAACTTCAAGGTCAAGAGGTCAAAAATTTTGGTACTAGGAGAATGGGCTTGTCATAAGGAATACACATGTGAAATATGAAAGTCCTAATACTTACAATTCAAAAGTTATGGCCACTGTTAAAAGTTTTTCCTGCGGACAAACAGACAGACCAAAAACTATATGCCTCTGAATCAAAGATTCCGGGGGCATAAAAATAAGAGAGAGAGAAAGAGAGGTAGGACCAAGGGTGACACCCCCTCCCCTTCTAATCCACTGCATTCTCCTTATCAGTATCCTCAAAACTGTCATTTCTGTATGATGATCAAAATACATTTTACAGTCATAAGTGCACTTAGTATGGTATCCCTATTTGTATTTGAAGTATAGCAGAAATGTTGTAATCTGAAGTTAACACCAGAAATTTGAACTTGTGAATTGTTGCTGGCAGGAAAATACCTGACATAAGAATTTGGCATACAATATGGCACAATGCCTTTGACAGAATTTTTCTCTGGCATATTCCTCACATATATGAGACAAAAATCATGTAAGAATTTGGCATACGACACTGCATGTGACATAGGTATTTGGCATACTACAAATGTATCTGCTGTATAGGAAACAACAGAATGTGTTTGTGGCCATGTTCAATGTCAGCATTGGACCTTTATAATTGACCTTAATAAAGTCACTTTCACTTTCTGTAATCAAAGAGCATTGACCTTGACATTAATAAAGTCACTTCCTCTTTCCTTAGTCATGGAGCAATGACCGGCAGCTATGGTTATAGGCTTTCCCGAGAAAAATCGAGTACTAGTATAAATGTACTCGCAGGTGCTCTTCGCGGCATCTGAATCTACAATGCAAATTGCGTCATAATGTAAAGACGTTGAACGTCATATTGTAGGGAAAAATGTCATCAATGCATTAAGGTCTACTTTTAGCTTTATTTACCGACGGCTTACAAAAGGTATTAAAAGTGTATACGTGTCAAAAATTTCACGTGAAATATCTATACGCAATCACTTTTCCTTAGTTATTGCTCACCTCTCAAACTTCTCGTATTAATCATGTGCGCAAAATAATATCTATACATTATATCGCGTACTTGAAATCGCCCTTTTCTGCATCATATACATGATCATTTGCATAAAGTGTGGTTATCGCCTGTAACAATGGCGCAGATTCACGATACCTGGCTACAGATCGTTACAGCAAAGTTTTGTGAATAGTAATTCTTGCATTTATCATATTTGAAAAGGTGTTGGGTGGCAAGCTTCTAATACTTATAATTGAAGTACGAGATCTAAAAGACTGTGGGCAACTCTCGGTGTTCGCAGAGGGCTGTCAATCATGTTGTATTGATTTTTACCATTTTTAGAGAAAGTTATGGTCACATTGCTCTCCTAACTTTTCATGTTAAGATCATCCACTTTTAATATCTTTTAGAGTTATTAATAACATTTGCCTCAAGGAATTGTTGATTGTATTTCCAAAAATAGAAGTGTTACGTAATTATGCTGACGTCATGTGGTGGTAAGTTGTATGTGGGAAATGTATGATACCGTTCCGGTCGCAGTCAAGGTCATGAAAAGTATGCGTCTCCGATATTTCACCCGATACATAAAATTGGTATTGTAATTTGAGGTGTAATTTCACATCAGATTATCACTGCAGTTTCTTATGGGAACTTAAACCGTAATCGCACTAACGATTATGACTACAGAGTACGAAATACATAGGTATTTCATATTCCCTTCGCAGTACCATAATATTTGTTCTGACACTACATCCGATATTAGTGTTTCCCTGGATTCTAAAACTAAAAATCTTGAATGTAATGGGCTCACTTATGAGCGCGTAGACCTATATGATATGGATACGAAGGGATGTACGACTAGAGAGAAGACACAGGTACGTCGTCCTGCGTGATATATGTATAAGTTGTGTTCTTTTCGTTCAGAAAGTCTCGGTTTATTGACGGTACCTAACATACAAGTTTTGTTTTGTGGAGACTTAGAATCAAGAAAAATAGGAATCTAGGAGATTGAGATAATAACATTTTCTTATTTAACTTCCTGTCAGAAACATTGTATTTATATAAGATTTGATCAGCAGCAGTGAAGTGCAGTGGATGTACAACCTTAAAAATTCATTACCTAAATGAGAGCTTACATCCTTCTCTAAAGTGACGGTATATGAGTAAACTACAAAACCAAATAGGAAGAAGCCTTTTTCCGAATTACTCATTACTTATAGATAAACAAATTTTGTCTTTTTTTACTAAATTATAATCTATTGCTCTGAAAACCGCTCTAAATTGAAAACCAATATGCCGCTATCAAATTAGCAAAGTGTACACATTTCTCGCATAATGTCTGACACATATCCTGTCAGTATCTGTTATATTTTGCATCTTTGATTAAAGGGCCCATGACTAATTCGCAAAACATCATACAATTTGTTTTGTCTTAATGAATTAGGACAAAACTTGTATCAATTTGTTCTTGCTGTTTCTCGTCTGTAGTGTATTAATTGAAGCGCTTAGGTCCATGAAATATACGGAATTTCAACATCTAGTAGGAAAAATGAGGGAACACTAAGCAAAGGGTATGGGAAACAAATAAATTACCATGTTAGTACTTGAAAAGAGCGCTAAGGCTTTTGTTCGTTTGTAAGTTCTTTTGTCATCTTGAGATGAATCGTTTCATAGTCTTTTGGAGGACATCAACATTACCTATGAAGGATACGAAATTTTTGTACCTAATGAGTCCTGGGCGTGTCACCTTTTGAGGGAGGCAGTGAATGGTTCTTCAGCGTGCCACACTATCTGTGGCACAGGTCATTGCCCGTTAAGGTATTTTCATGATGACCGTGCAATCACTAACTGTTAGCACTTTTGGGCATTTGGCATTGTCATGATGTGAATACTGTTTTAAGAACTAAGTCACTAACTGGATTAAAACCCAACTTCTGCATGCTAAGGCAAACGCTCTGACCGACCTGCCATGTATTTTGATCGAAGACAAACGGAATTTATATACGGTGCTGGTTTTTGTTTTTTTTTTTTTGATAGCATATATTAAAGCAAATGCACCAATGGGATTGAAAATATAAGACATGATAAATATGACAAACACAGTGTCAATTAAAAATAGAAAAACTTCTTTTAACTCAGAGTTTCAACTAAATCTAAAGATTACAATATATAGACGTTTTTACCAAGCTTTATTCAGTATTTTGTTATGTGTTTCTTGGACTATGAATTACGTTTGAATACTTTGTTAGCTTTTTCTACGTTTATATTCTTATCTAGGGTATGGATAATTGAAAATCACTATCGGTGCGAGGAATGCGATGGAGCATGGTTTGCAATGGGAAGTGGAGAATTAACGTCGAACGCGAATAATGAACAAGTATATAAAAGTTTAGAAAATGTGATAATATTCGACAAGGAAAAAGGTGTATGCACATGTCGGGTAATAAATCCCGAACTAGGTAAAGAATGTACAATCCTATGTTGGCCTGCTTGCGGTGATACCGTTATTGCGATCGTTATCCGGCATACCATAGCTCTGGATAATATCGTAAATTCCATAGTCCAACAAAACGAGCATAAGCATACTGGAAAGGACGAGTGTCTACGAGCAACACAGCGACAACAAGAACAGGCAGAATAGGGTGAAGTTTCGATCAAAAGCGAAAGACGTATCAGGTGCCATGGAGGATAGCATCCTCTGCTGACCGTCACTACACCGCCGTGCCTGTAGTCGAAACAAAAGTAAAGAAGGTTACCCGTCGTAGGTCAATTTAGTATGAAAAAGATACAATCATGTCAAACTATGACTTAGTGATACTTGTAACGCAAACAAGGTCATTATAGCGACGCGTAGATATTTGCGAAATGATGACTGTATAACGAGATTTGTTATAACCCTAGCAACACTCGAACTTTTGGTGTATTTGGCGGTCACTGCTGTTAAAAAAATCATCATAGCGACATGGCAGCCCTTGCGTATTCGAATCAACTGAAGATGAGCATAACACACCTATCAGCAGGTATATTGGTAGCAAATTTTTACTACATAAATAAAGGAAGTTCGGAGACATATGCAAATTTATGGTAAAACAAGTCAGTAGAAGAGAGTAACTATCTCAGCTGCGCAAGGCGGTGTATATTCATTCTCAATAGACCGCATGGTATGTGTATGATTGACCTTGTGAACATGGGTTTAGAGATAGCGTGTCGTAGACGCATTAATGACCAATCAGTACATCGGACAAAAGTGACGGAGATGATGCTAATGTGCTAACGCGTAATTGGGCGATAGTTCGTAGGCGCCTGGTCTCAGACTGCTGCGGAGATAGAAAGCGACTACGTGTATTGCTATAAGCTTGACCAATGTTCACTGACATGAGGGTCAGTCTGGATCGACATTATGTAGTTTCATAGTTCAGTAACTGCAGAGGATGACGCGTGACGCAAAAATATGTACGAACCAATGTAAATTGTGAACAAGTGTTCATTTCAATGTTGTGGTGAATCAGAATTTAGTCATGCGCTGAAGATATGAATAAGAATCGTCTATCTCCCTGGTTGCCATACTAATAAGTAAGGTTGAAGGAACACGCAAGTTTTTTTTTTTTTATCCCGTAACAAGTTCTGAACAAATTCTGCTTCGAATGAATATAAAAATAAGTCTGCCAATAAGGGGGCAACAGTTACTGCCCATAGGAATACCAACGTTTGGTTGAAGACATGGTCCCCAAAGACTAATTGAGATTTTTAGTTATATGTGCATTTTCCACCGAACTGTCCCCAGATATTTGATTGACAAAGAAATATACTGTACGAAGGATTTGTCAGTTACTGATCAGAATCTTTCCAATGGCATATATCTCGTCTGTTGTACATTGCCTGGATCATAGTTTGTATATTTCCGATTTACCTTTCAATTACAAATTGGAAATCCAATCGTTACATCTTTACGACTAGTAATAGGTTGATATCCCCCACCGCTTCCCGTCGTTCAACAGTAAAAGTTCATGTAGATCCATCTGGACAAGTTCAGTTGTTTGACCTCCAATATTTAAACAGCTATCCAGCAGAAGGGTAACTTGCCTAGTAAAGATAAATCTAGGAACATTGTCTGTAAAGCCATATTAAGTAATTATTCTGTAAATTAAATAACAAGAAATCTGTGAGCCAATTTCACGTAGTGATCCCCGCTCCAAACCTATTAAAACTGTCCAATTGATATAGTGTACTAATTCCAGGTCTGTCGTCAAACAGGAATAGATGTCCGACGAATCTGAAAATGATTTTGAATCATGTACAAAAAAATGTTATATAACCATATGTACTGATCAAATCCAAGTTCTCGACAAATATGGAAGTACGATTTCGATAAATTGTAATGATCCAACGATCATCCTACTTTTAATAAAGCTTCAGGCATAAATATTAGTAGTTTTGTGGTATATGCTGAGAATATGTTACGTAAAAAAATGTTTGTATATGGACAATTTTAATCTAACAAGAAGGCTAGCTAAGCACTCTGGTATAAAGCGCCACACAGGGAGTCTCAATTTTCATTTCTTACGCCTCAATAGTGGATCCATGTTCACTCATGTTATAATCTTCTCAGAATTAATGCATATGATTCTATTAAAACACAATGAATTCATAAAGGATGCTTGTTTAACCCGTTCAAAAATTTTAAATGAAACCATATTGCTAACTATTATGTCAGTTGAGCTTGACCTTTTGACTCCAACACTCGTAGAGAACATCTTTGATCATGGTAAGTTCATATGTATGTATTTGACCATTGTTTGCGATTTACAAAATTAATCACTAAGTCAATGTTGACTGTATTTGTTTCATACCCTTTGTTAGACTGTCATTTTCCTACTAGATTTGACTAACACGGTACCCGATTTTACTTTTGTTCTCGACTAAGGCTCACGGCGGCTGTGTGACCGTCAGCAAGAGGATGCCTTACTCTCCAGCACCTGATCCTACCTTCGTTTTGTCGGAGGTCCGTGTTGCCCTAACACTCGATTTGTATATGTTTTTGGATATGATTACGTTTGACACAATGTTAACTCGCCTTTTGTATGGTAACCTAGTAGAAAGAATAAATTGCTGCTTTGATGTCATAGTGCACTTGATTTTGACGCCAATTCGATAAGACATATTTGTTCATGTAGTAGTATTGTATGATAATAGTGACTCTAGTTGAAAGGAATAATGCAAAAAAAAAAACAAAAAAAAAACACAAAAAAATGAAAAAAAAAAAAAAAAAAAATGAAACTATTTTGTTTTCTTATAATCCATAAATCCCGTCCTGAAGAAGAGACAAGTCATCCCGAAAATTTGAACTTTATATTTTGTTTTCGTTGGTCATTCTGGTCTGTGTGCTTTATAATAATCTTTTGATTTGACTTCAATCTTTCATTAGATCCGACACCTGGCATGTCGAGTGTGTTGGTTTATCGTGCTATAATATAATAATAATATAATTATATATATATATTATATATATACATATATATATATAAATATAATAATATATATAATATTAAGTATATATATATATATATTATATTGAGTTGAAGATTTCACATTATTATATATATATATATTACACTCTGTATAGTTAAATACACTCATAAGAGCAGTGTATTTCAACACTTAAGATAAGTCCTACGAGTCATTATATATCTTAGTATTAAATAATCATTTTGACATCTATGAATCAGCTAAGTTGACGCGACAAGTGACCACCTGTAACCTCACTTTCTATTATATATCATTAATACGATATAGAGTAAAAATTGTGACTGCGAGGACGCCTATAAACTTTGAGGCAGCTTACAATAAAGTGTCTACATAGTACATACTATCCAACGAAGTGGCCTCGATGAATGTTGCCGTTTAACTTCGACACATAAGTTTGGGTGATGTGGTTAGCATTGTGACCTCAAATACTACCGCATGAATATTGTTTCTTGACCTACACCAATAATGCGATTGGAGACCTTAAATCATGTGTCTGACAATATAGCCCGTAGATAATAAATAGAATAACATACACTATAAACCATCAATGAGGATGAAAAAGGATTGGCATCCCGATAGTCTCTTCATACACACTCTTAGATTGCAAATCTGACTATCTATCTTATACGAAGTTTAATCCTTCTCATCAATAAATATTTTGTATCAAGTTGTCTAATAGGTCAAAAACGACTTGACTTTTAAATTGTTTACGCTGAAATTGTGACGTTTCATTTTATTTTAGAATTTCTTACGTTTCACTGCAGAATCAATCTTGATCGTATGACTATACTAGGCAGATGATTTAAAATTTTCAATTACACTAGTAGGAGAATATAACGGTGTGTTATGACTTAGTCGCAAATCGAGAATTGAGCGGCGCTTGCAGAACACATCTCGCACTTGTTGCTGTCCTCGTACGAAAGCGTGATTACACAACATCTGACTTTGGCGCAGACCATGCACTTGGGGGCGACCTATTTCGCCTATCTACTAGGAGTTCTTTACTATATACTCATACTATATAATTGATAATATTATAATAATATATAATATATATATATATATATATTATATATATATATAGTATAGTAATTATATTGTCATACTGCATCATTATCTAGAAATTTGATTGTTTCATTAGCCGTTATATGAGACTCATATCTACTGCTGGAGACAGGTTAATTATAGATCACGGTGATCTTACTGTGACGAATACGTTGGTGAACGCTCGGATTTTTTGGACGCTTTGAACAACCTCCTCATGAAGTCTGATCGCAATCACACGTTTGTAAAGAATTATTACAAGGGCAGATGAACACAAAGTTGTAAACAGTGAAAATGGCAAAGAAGCGATACTCTTGATAACAAATCAAATGTCAAGTGTTCATCGCCGTATGGATTTTTGGCTTAAACAAACGTCATAATAACACTTCGATCATTTTTGTTCGTGACGTGTACACTGTGACGTAATACAAAGTTCAGATCAGTGAACGTTACATGTCTGTAATAGAACAGGATAGGGAGATCCGTGTGGAAAATTTAATTGACATGTATGTTGTATCGAAGTATTTCGGCTCGGCGAATATGACACACGGACAACTTTATCATCTCCATATTACCTGCCTGGAGTGTAAAATCAATTTTTGTCATACTTCAAATCAATATAATAAATTTTGCCACACCACGGTCTCCTATTGACATGTTCTTTTACAAATGTTAGTTCATATAAATCTAAGCAGATGACGTGTAACGTCACTGATCTGCCTTTGTACGTCGAACAAGTTGTACACATCTAACAGACAAATATTTCAACGCGCATGAACTTTGAATATTTTTTTGTTAGAGTATTTCTTCGCGCAATTTGCATTGTTGACAATCTTTGTGTCCATCTGCCTATTGTAATATTTCTTTACAAAACAGTGTGATTGCCATCAGACTACAAACTATAAGAGTTGCTCCAAGCCGGTCCAAAATGGCAATCGTTACCAATGATTTCGTCCTCGTCAGCAGTTAATCCGTGACTTTTTTACCGTCTACAGGCAGGTACAGTGTATATGGTCTCTATATACGGGCAATGAAACGCAATCCAAACTTCTAGAATCATAAATTGCAGTATGATAAATTGTCATGCTTAGGTAGGCATCCTTCTCATTTGAGGAACCTGGTTTTTCTGCGGATTGTCCGGAGTAGAGTGAATGTAATTTTACCAGAAATGTCATTTTCACAGTTTCTAACCCAAAATTCAATTGGCCCTGGGGTATGGATTTCACAAATTAAGCTCACTTCCATACGGATTTATACTTAAAGTTGCCACATAGTTTAAAATAGAAAAACTACAAGTTAAAATGTTAACAGGCAACGACGGAGAAAACGATAGCAATCAGGTCCCTGAGTGACTAAGAAATACAACACATTTTGACGAAAAATTGCATAAAAACAATTGCTCGCTACGAAAGTGCGATTTACCTGCTGAATTTTTCCTGATGAATTGGATGCGGAGTCCTAGGAAATCAACTTTTTAAAAAATAGCCTGACAGTAACGGGTGCAGCAGCACTAAACGGAACGGCCTGTTAATGTATAAAAACTAAGCAGTGCAGTGGGATGCAAAAATAAGCAAATGAGCCTGTAAAGGCAAAATGACACACGAAACAGTGATCTAATCTCGTAAGTCCTAGATAACAATACAAAAAACAAGAGTGTGCCACGGACCCTGGACACACCAGATGGTGGGATCAGGTTGCCTAGGAAGGAGTAAGCATCCCCGTTGACGGTCCACACCGCCAGTGAGCCCATAGTCCTGATGCAGGCAAACGGAAACAGTCCGTAGTTAAGACATCAGTGGTGTGAAAAACGCTTAATAATGGTCTATGAAGACACATCCAGATCAGTCATTTGAACTCAGATGACTAGGTCTATTGATTAGAGACTAAATTGTTTACAAACGACCATAGGATCACACGAATGCCGCCTTCAAACGCGACAGATACAATTTCTTTTTGATAATGGATTCAACCTCGGGGGGGGGGGGGGGCACTGTACTATAATCATAAGATCAGATTAGGATAGATAGATAGATAGATAATAGAGTTAGATAGATTTACGATAGATACTATAGATAGATAGATAGATAGATAAATGATAAGGGACGTGCCCGGAATAAGTAGCCTTTTTCCCACTGCAGAATATATGACAAGCTATAGAACATCAGCATGATAAAATATATTTGAATAAATTTTAATGATTTACTCAATTATTATATGAATGGGCCTTGCTAATTTAATCAAGCTTTGGCAGTTCTTTGTTTGTCTATGGGAAAAGTCACCAATTGCACAGAAATTATTAGTATGTATATTTTATGTGTAAGTTTCCAGGCGAAGACATAAGTGTCGCCTGTACTACTCTAATTTCATTTGGAAAAATTACAGTCATCTTCATAGTATCATCATGCAAAAAAGTATTTATAATGTTTTGTCAGGATTTCAGTTCTGTTCAAGTTTACCAGAATGACAATGCATATGCCAACATGATTGAATTAGATGAAAGATAGATCATTGTATGAGATTCCAGTTGTAGATTTTTATCTGAATAGTAAGACAAATTGGTTTATGTCAAAAAACTCTTAAGTTGCGTCAAACAGGAACAAGACATTGTGGCAATTGGAAACTGCGTTACACGATACAGTGTCCATACTGATATCAAGGGAGCTAGCTTGTGTAGTGTCCTGAGAAAATGTTGACACGAAATGTAACCAGGTGATAAAATTATTCTAAGTTGCGTCAAACAGGAATTGCATCACGGCAGATTGGAAACTGCGTTACACGATACAGTTGTCCATCGCTATGCTCCTGTGCCAAATATCAGAAGCTGGCTGGTGGTTTTGAGAAAAATGTGACAGAATTTGTCAATGTATAAAAATATTCTAAAGTTAGCGTCAGACACAGGAAGTTGAGATGCGGAGATTGGAAAACTGCGTTACAACGATACAGTTGTCCATCTGTGCTCTGTGCCAGATATCAGGAGCTTGGACTATGTGGTTTCAGAGACAAATAGTGACAGAAAATTTTTTGACGACGACGCACGACGCCAGAACGCAGAATGAACTAAGTGACCTCCTTATATGTCGCCTCCGCTAACGCAGGCAGGCACACAACAGATTACAGAAATATGTTGATAGTTCACTGTTATATCTAACTAAGGAGAGTAAACTGAAATTAAACCATATATTCGTTTAACATAAGCTACACTGTCAGTCACTTTAGTAAAGAAGGATAAATAAATGATAGACGAGTCTGCATGTAGCAATGGTCACAGAAAATCACAAACAGGGGCTAAAAGACTGAATTATCAACTAACGAAAGCTAGAATGGTATTAACGTTTATTACCGAAATGGCTCACTAGAAGAGACTGAATGACCACTGAAAGGTGGACTGAAGACACTGGAACTGTTCCTACCATTCAGTGAAGCTGAATTTTTTTAAGAGAACGGAATTGATATATGAAAGGTGCCTGAAAAGTGCAATATCAGTGATGATAAGTCACCATTCGTTAAACTGAAAGATAAGATTTTATCCTGTATTCTTGGAGTTTCGATTGATATCAAGGGTGTGTGTCTCCATAACCAACGATATACAGAAAATTAAAGTTTATTTTTGGAGGCAATAAACATATGTCTCCCCCTATTCTGTCATTTGAGTTGTTTTCAAATGAGTTGGTGTGAGATGGCAAATTTTCAAGTTTAAAACTCCTAGATCCCCAAAAATTAGGGGATCAAAATTTCCTGGTAATATGCACAACTACATATGATGTCTTGCTACATATCAAGTTTCTTAAAATTTGGATCTAGTTTTCAGAGGATTGCGCTGACAAACTTTGTGAGGACAGCCAAAAACAATGTCTCCCCACCATAGTGGGGGGAACATAATAACTAGTCATGGGCGTAGGAGCGGGGGACAAGGGGGGAATCCCCCCCCCACTTTGAAAGGGGGAGCAGAAGTATGTCCCCCCCCTTTCTAAAGTAATTTTTTTCTGCATCATGCTACATAATTTAGAAGTTTGTCACCCCTCCCCCACATGTAGTGATTTTAAGAAGTTTGCCCCCCCCCCCCCCCACCACATACTTTTTTAGCAGTCTATTTTTTAGCAGTCCTACGCCTATGCTAGTTTGAAGTTGACCAATCAGAGACAAGAATACATACATTACTACATGCTAACGACTTGAGCTGATACATGTTTAAAATCGATAATACAATGTACCTGTTGTGTTCTTGGTTACTCTTCAGTACAAATTCCGCATCTTTGCCATCATCGGCTGATTCAGAAACGGCCTGTTGTGTATTTAGACATCCTGGATCTAGAATATTGAATAACTTCGGGTTATATTCAGGAAATAGTATGTTTTCTTTTAGAATAAATTGCAGTCAATATATCTTCATCCAGATTTTTATTTTTTTTTTTTTAAATTAGAGATTGAAGATCTCCGCCAAGGTTAAATTATTTAAAGTCTTCTGGATCTGAATGCGGATCGCCACCAAAATTTAATGGGGACTTCCTTAGACCACGATACATTTTCAAAGCGATTTGGCCATTAGTTTGTGCATGAAGTTGCTAACAGAGAAATACATAAACAAATAAACACCGCGGATGTTATAAACTCCTTGGCGGAGGTATGAATACAATTATAAGGTAGAGATTCACACATTTATATAAATGGGTTGATACAAAAGCCTTCGGACATGGTATAGACATTTCTGTACAATCCATATCGTAATTATGATGAATTCTTGATCCATTTTCGTTGAATATTGGGCAAAACCCTGCAATGGGAAAAAATATAATAATGCAAGATACAATATATATAACCTGATCGATCTGATCAAACCCTATAAGAATAAAGTAAACATTTTTCTTCACCCCCCCCCCCCCCCCCCACACACACACACAGCAGCAATCAATCTCTAAATTAGTTTCAACAACTTATACATTATTATCAATATATTAAACATATCTGCGATTTCTGGTTTAAGTGTCTTTTCCCCTACACAGTCATACACATATTACTGTAAATGACTTTAAGAACACCATACACAATGGTTTATACAAAGGATTGCTAGAAAAGTTGATGTTATAAGTTTCATTAGTCACATATCTGCAAAAGTCTTAAAAATCATCAATGTAATTTATTTCCAGATTTTTCGTGATAAATAATTAAGCAAAGATGAGTTAGAATGCCAGTTCAAACGAAGGATAGTTTTCAATGAAATATACAGCAGAGTAAACACAAAAGTTGATTCATTTATGGCACTACGCAGTACAGTCTTCTCATAATATTGTAATTTATAGATTTACGTGAAATATTTCAGCAATTCTTACATTCTTTCCCACCGTGTTTACAATAAACATCCTTATAGCTATTTGTACAGTCATACTTCGATATATCTGTCAATTTGTAATATTTTCATGTATTGAAAAATATAATAATTTTACTTTAAGCGGCAAATTCAATTGAATGCCACACTTCCGGGTCACAAAACTTTCAGAAACTACGTACATGTACAATGTATACCCTCGAAACTCTAGCAAAACACTTAATTGAAATCAAGAATGTACATGTATAGTATTTACCAAACATAATCCGTTCTGGAGCACATATTTCTATAGCTTCCCATGTCTCTTCACTTAAAAGACAGTGATAGCGAAATCGCTTCGATGGCACACAGTTTTGTTTTATGTTTTCACATCCCATTTTCTTGTCAGCTTCTTTCCACAAGTTTTCATCAGAAGGACAGGATTGAACACGGCGTATTGTAGTCAACGTTTCATAGCATGAATCATACCCCTGATATTTAAAAATTCAGACTTATAATAAGAATTCATAAATGTAATTAAAAAATGTGCTTACTCAATGATTCAAAACTCCCGCTCCCACGCTCGAATAGCCTAGAACATTTTTAAAAATTATTTTGTTATTGAAAATATCTCTAATAAATGTCAACAATGTCTTGCATACCTAAAAAGTCTAACATACAAGAGGCGCACAGACCTTAACGGTCACCTGAGTATCATTGTCCATATAGGACGTCTCATATTTTGCATTTAAGACTGAATATGGAATCGATTGTTCACATGTTATCATCTTTCAAAATATGAATTTCAGATGGAAACCATATTGCTATTTTAATGTCCAGTGTGCTTGACCTTTGAACTTTTGACCCCAAATTCAAAAAGGAACATCTTTGTCCCTTGGTTAGTCCATATGTGTGATATGATAAATCTACGTAGAAAGCATAATGTTCTAGAGCCCAGAAACCATTTTCCAGTGCACTAATTTGACCTTTTGACCCCAAATTCGACAAGGAACATCTTTGTACCGTGGGCAGTTTCGTGTGGATAATGCTCTCGATACTGGAAACCATATTGCTATTTTGATGTCCAGTGCATTTGACCTTTTCACCCCAAATTTAATAGGAAATATCTCCGTCCCATGAGTAGTCGATACGTATCATATGGTGACTCTAGGTGGAAAGAATAACACTTTCAAGCCCCAAAACCACTGCACCAAGAGACGGATAGACGGACAACCCAATTTCGATCAGTATACCCCACCCCCATTTTTGTTGCCGGGGGTATAATTATGACAAAAGGCTCCCTGCGCATACCAAATATCCATTTAGTTTCAAATTTGAATAGCATTGAAGAATATGTTTTTCATATGTTTACATATAAACACTATGTACCAAGTTTGACTCCTGGAATCAAAGCGATCATGAGGAAGAAAAAAAATGTTCCATTGTTAACACATTTCATCAATGACCATTTTGACCTACCCTAATGCCAAAATCCCTACCCCTAGAATCATGAACTTTACAATTATAATAGAAAACTGCCCGTGCTAATTCCAAATATCCACTTTGAGGTCGTTTTATTTGTCTAAATATCAATTGCAATTAAAGCTACATGAATTTTTTAACTACTACACTTTTTTCAATCTATCCGCCATATTTCTTTCAGAAAGGCCATTGGCTTACTCCAAAAGTGTGATGTCCCACCTAGTGATTTTCTAGCTGATCTCGATCAGGTGCACATTCGATAGTAAGTTATAGGGAACGAGAAACAAATAAAATCACGTTTGCATTGCCTCAAAAAGTCACAATATAGCTTATTGTATATCAATAGGAATATTAGTGAAAATTTAGATAAATGTAAGATGAAAATATAGCAGAAGAGAGACACTTTTCTTGCATAAGTCGTGCATGTTCATGTACATGCAAGTATTTG
>CAJDSM010016431.1:349-16472 GCA_903981925.1 Ostrea lurida
TTCTGGGCTTTCAGCATTGTACTTTCCACATAAGAGTCGTCATATTATACATGTACATAAACTACCCATGAGTAGAAGATGATCTCTTTTGAATTTGGGGTCAAAAGGTTGAGCTCAATGGGCATTAAAGTAGCAATATGGTTTTTGATGAAAATTTTTGACAGGTTAACACTAGAGGTGCACAGTATTACCGGTATACTGGTGCACCGGTACTTTTCTTGTACTGGTACGTACCGTGGTACAGAAAGCCAAATACCGGTACATTCAAGTCCAATAACTCTTAGCAAAAATGTTAAATTTAAACAAGCAAAATAATTAAATATCAAGAGAAACACAAATAATATGCCTATATATAAGTACCTATGTAAGCTGTGACTCGCTTTATTTTATACTTCATACCATCGTAATAAAACTCAAAGGTACCTTTATGTCTAATAACAGTACCGGTACAATAGCCTCTAAGGGCAAACGTATGAATTACATCCGTTAAAACAATTAAATTTATTATTTATGATAAAAAACACATCAAAATTAATTATCAATGGAAACATATTCTATTCATTTATTATCATGTAGATTATAATAATTTTATGTTGAATGGTTTTCCCACAGGTCAGAATGCCATTTACGTCATCTAGAAACAAAAAACCCCCGATTAAAACTTACGTGTAGACAAGATGCAGAGACACTGCCTTGTATAGTTATGTATAGTAGATTTAATTAGTATTTTCATTTATGGAATCTGTTTTAGCGAGGGTGAGACATCATACAAATCAATCAGGTCGAAGTAGGGTTATTATCAACCCGAGGGCAGCCTATCGCCCGACGGGTGTAACCCCTACTAAAGACCTGATAATTTGTGAATCATATTACCTCCCTGCTACACAGTACACTAATAGTTCATCTATCCCCTAAACTCCTAAAGGTATTTCTTCAAGAAAATACCTTGAAACTATTTCTTGACTTATTTTTTATGTAAAAGTCATCAAGATTCGTAACAAACTTTTTTCTACAAAAACGGCCCGCCGAGAGCCTCGATTGTGCCCGTTCCACTAACTCAGAAGAGGTGCAAAAACACAAACGTCAAACTGTAAAATTTTCTGCGCAATCGTGTTCTGCGCCAATTATCAATCTCATGGAGACAACAGTTGTCGACCTGGTCTGTTTCCCGGCGCGTGTGATGGGAGACATACAACAAATTTCTCCTCACGTGACCAAGCCGGACCAATGAAAGGACTGCAAATATTCTTATAAGGATACTAATTATAACTTTATTTTTATTGATTCATAATAACTTCTAGTTCTGTCCAACAGATTTGAAAATGAAATTTAAAATTAAATTATTTCTCTCTTTTTTATTTACATTGTGGAATACAGTTGATTTATTATCTATAAATCACAATTAAAAACGAATAATAATGGAATCGTTTTTACTTTAAACATTATAATTCTGCGGTATAGTGGATTTGACCTGTGGTATGCCTACCTTGGGATATATTTTTCTTTTACCGTGTCGGGTTCTATTTGACATGAATGATTGGGTATTCATTTTTTACAAAATTTAATTATTGGGTTATACTTTCCCGCAGTAACTCCGTTTTACACATTTACTTTAGCGGTACCCTAAAGCTCTAGTTACACCACTCTTGTAGAGATTGAAATGATAATCGCTCTTGATGGTATTTGTTAATAGGAATCATATGCAGTCATTCGTGACCAAGTTATTTGAATTAAGCGATCTTGACAATAGCTGTATGTACCCTGCATATTTGCGACTTAAATTTAATTGCAAATTAGATGAGACTCCCCGATGTTATGGGCTAATGTCGAAAGAATCGAGGATTGTGGGACACAGTATGAAGGTTCCTTTATGGGCCTTCTGTCGTTGCTCCTCTCTATATGTGATCTGTTTCTTTTGACATAAGCACATGTTTTACATTGGTTGTCTGTTTTAAGAAATATCACATATTTTTAGTGAATGACCATAATGGAATTGTTGCTTAAATATCATTTTATTTATGTTAAAAGAGGTAGGAGAAAGATTAAAAGAGATTTTTTTTATCTGGATTGGCAAGTGACATAATTGATCATTATTAATACTACATGTCACCCATCCTTTCTCTCCTAATGCCTGTCGTTTTCATGTATACTTTGAGTTTTGTTCAGTAGAGAGGTAAACTTGAATATTTGACTTTCTTTATCAACCTATGGTCCATTTTTGTCAACCAAGTTGCTGAGTTGCAATCTTTTGGGTTTCTATGGGGAAGAAAAGTTGTTAATTGTAAGTGTCTCTGTTTTTAAGTTGGTCGAAATTGTGACCATAAGGATGGGGCCGTAAACCTAAAAAAGGAATTTATGGGTGCAATTTGTAATTGACATGACTGTAAAATTCATGCTTACCATAAGAATTCGTCTATTTGAATCACATTGTGAAAATAATAAATACCCCCCCCCCCCTCCCAATTTTCAACACCTCTTGGTCCATGGGTTCAGACCTCAGGGAGGGAGACCAGAAATGAGAAGATGAAGTACCATCCCCAAAATGCTTAAAAAAGTTTGTCTCCATATTTGTTATGGAGAAAGTTCAAACAATGGAATGTTTAAACAGCCTTTTGACTAAAGAAAGAGAATGATGTATAGTAGATTCTTGCATGGTAAATAAGTACAAAGTTCTCCATTATGATCCAAGTTTCAGTTGAGACTATGAATAATTCACTTGTCACAGATTGAGAAATTTCGACTTTCATTGAAGCTCAGTTGCATTAGATTTAGTTCATTTTCATTAGAAGTAGGTAGCTACAGTTTCTTTGCATTAAAAGTGAAAGATCCTCTCTTTAAATGATCGCCAATGATGGCTTAAAAACTGGGGGGTTGTGTTATGATAGTAGATGTTGGGAAGACAAAGAACTCTTGCTGCTAATTGTCGCAAGTCAGTACAAGTGAAAGATCTTTGAACGGATATTTTAAAAATTCTTAACTCAGATACAATAAAACTTGGGTAAAGTAAAACTCGGATACAATAAAACATGGCTACAGTAAAACTCGGATACATTTTAAATGTCCCATTTGCTCATAGGTAGAATGTGCTCACACTGGAGTGAATTTCATTGCCTGCAGTTTTGATATGAAGATCTTGGTTGTATTAACATTTATCGAATGAAAAGAGAGAAGTTCTTGGATATATATTAACATTTATTGGATGTTTTAAAGTTCTTAGGTGTTTTAACATTTATCGGATGTTATGAAGTTCTTGGGTGTATTAACATTTATCAGATGTTTTGAATTACAAGAATTAAATGTCCCATTTGCTCATAGGTAGAATGTTCGCTTCATAAACGGGATCGTAAATTTAAAGCCAGCTCATTCCGTGGCTGCATTTAACTAAATATGTGATTGCTTTGCCAATCACTCGGCATTAAGAAGCAAGAGTCATGGGTCTTTGGGATATGACCTTAAAAACAGGTCCTATGACGTAGCAGGTGCTGGTATTCTAAAAACTCTTCGCTGCTATGGCCCTGCACATGAAGCATAGGTCTAAATTTATGGTACATACAGCTTATGACTCTCAGTATAGGTGACACTTTTTCAAAGGGTCCCGGACAGAAAACTAACAAATTACAAATGAATATTGTTCCTGGCACTTTCTATAATAGCGTGTTTTACTGTTATTATTAATTGCATATCATTAAAATATGAGGAAATAAGTTATTCAGCATCCAAGTTGTAGAAATTAAGTAGTTGAGTAATGGACAATTTTGTAAGACTGTTCTAAAAATGGACCAGAAATTGAATTAACCAATTATCTGGTGATTACACTGGTCAGTGGTGTATGCAATCTGCTGCCTTAAATGGTTGTACAATAATGGCAAATTATGTGAAAATTTGAATGCTTCACAGGAAGACGAGGTTGGACATAGGATACTAATTGTATTCAAAAACAATATTTAAAGGCTTCAAACTATAGGAGAGGGTGTTCTAAGTTTTAAGGACTTGTGCCCAATCCTTTTTTCTGCAACATCTTGACAATAAAAATATTTTCAATTCAACATCATGCAGTTAGAACTGATTTAGACTGAGTAATGCATTTTATAGAAATAAGGTTAATTAGTATGTAATTGTGTAGGTTTTGTGTGCAAATATATATCCCTGTGGTACACGGTAAAGATGGGAAAATATTATATTTTTCTCCTCAATTGTGAATGCATAACCACAAGAAGTTGAAGATAATTGAGGTGATTAAAGAATTCTCACATGTGCAGAATTCACCTGTAATTCTGTAAAATTTCATGCTTTTTTTTTTTTTTTTATATATACATCTTATATGAAGAAGATTGCATGTAAAATTTGTGGGTGAAATTTTGACTATTGATGTTTCTGTGGAGAGAACACTTTAATGGACATTTCTGCTTTTCCTATTTTCTCTCTGTTGATCTTTCTGTTTTTGAATTAGTTGGTATGTTTTGCTTTGTGAGGTCATTCTGATGATTCCAGTTACAAGCAATGGATGCTGAATATGATCAACAGTGAGGATAAAGGCATTTATGTTTTTCTTCAGGAGGTAAATCAACACAAGATGGTGACCTGGTTATAGTAGAAGATGCAATGGACTCTGCAACTTCTTTTGATGATTTTGACCTGAAAAGATGGCCAGAATCTCAACCTGTCACTCTAGAAAAGGGAAGCATTCAAGATGAAAACAGACCAGGAGTGTCGGGCATGTCTGCTGTATCACCTTTCAGTAGTGATCAGTTTCCAACTTCAGGCTCTCCATCAAAGTTTGAAAGTCAGACATGTTTGTCTGAGTGGGAATCAGTACAGTTGGGAGGAGACCGAGAGACAAGACTATTTTCTAATCCTGTACAGTTCAGTCCAGATTCTCACCAGCAACCAGCAATGATGAAGGCGAGCAGAATCCAGGTGCCCTCTAACAGAAGTCCCAGTGGAGGGAAGTCCTTCAAAGCAAAAAACACCCCTTTGCAGGCCCCTTCATTTTTATGTGAACTATGCATGGCGTCATTTTACAACGAGATTGACCTACAAATTCATAAAAGTTCTGTAAATCACAGGGGATTATATTTTTGCAGATGGTGCTCTAGTTCTTATAGTACTAAAGAGGAGCGTGATGAGCACGTTCTCAGTCATGCTGATGGTAGAATGTTTTTGGACATATGTATACCATGTGGCAAGGGCTTCAAGTCCAGAATGGGATATGTGAATCATGTGAAGATGTACCACACTAAGGAGGGAGAGGTGCAGACGTACAGATGTGAAGTGTGTGGGAAGTTGTGTGTGACCAAAAGTCAGTTAAATGTACACATGAGAGCCCATTCTGACCAACAGAATTTTTATTGTGTAACTTGTAACAAATCCTTTAAACACAAGTTCACTCTTCAAAGACATAATTGTCCAGCATCACAGCAGTGATGTACATATATGATTGTGCATGTATTCAAACTTATTGTCAATTTTCTTGCCATTGCAGAAGCAATTTGTTAGTTTTAGCATTTGAACTGTTTTGAATGTAACTTTTAGTGTATTTGTTATTGTTGCATGATTTAGTTCTTTGTCATTTAATAGACCTTGGTGTAGTTTTGTATGAATATCACAGAACGATGCATCAACATGAAAACTGAATAAATAGGAAATGTTTATTTTTAGAATCAAGGCCAGCAGGAGTATCATCATCTCCTCTACCTAAACCAAGATTTATTGTACAGGACCAGACTGGAGACTTCTGCTTTGTTTGTCCAATATGTGGAAGGGCGTTAAAAACAAAAGCTGGTTATAAGCTTCATTTTCAACTAAACCATGGAGAGAAATCTAAATTTCCAACGTGTGAAATCTGTGGCAAACACTTTCACTGTGCTAGCAGACTGGAGTCGCATAAGAGGTCGCATTCTAAGGATCGAGACTTTTCGTGTTTAAAATGTGGTCGAACATTTAAGTATAAAAATAACTTGAAATCTCATCTTTGTAACTTGTGAAATCAAAAAGGAATTTTGAAGGATCTGTATTGGTGGCAAATATTGCAATACATTTAACATTCCCTTGGTCTAGTCTCTTTTGTTTGTTTTGTTGTACAGCAAGGAATCATAATTTCAGTGATAAGTAGTTTTTGGCCTGGGTCTCCATGATGGAGTTTAGTACTGCATGGCACAGAATTGTTCAGTATGTTGACTTCATCATCAAAAGAAAGATACTTACAAGTAAAATTTATAATTGCAGAGTCCACGTCTGTGACAATTCTAAAGCAAATGGAATCGGTGAGACCGAATCCTTTTACGACTTGGAAAGGAAAAGATTTTAGTATTTTGGGAAATCGCACGTCGAGAGGGTTTGGTTCGTCGGAAGTGGAGACTGGTCTGGTGATAGCGGGCATGTACCATCAGCTGGTTCAGAATCCGGGTGGAATTAAACGTGTTTGCGCACATTGTAAAAAACTTGGAAGCAAGTTTGCTTGTGGGATGTTTCGAAGATCCTATTACAGATGCGAGGCTTGCAATGTTTCCCTCTGTCGTCCAAATTTTAAAGATTGTTTTCAACAGTGGCATTCACAGTTATTGAATAACATTGAGAATAGCATTGGCAGTGATCAGACGAACCAAAATATTCACCTATAGTTGGTTCTCGAGTGGTTATCAGATGATCTGGAGTATTGCAGTGAAATAATGATAAGTTTGATGTTTCCATTCACTTGCGTTGTTATGAAGCTTTAGTGTATCTCAATGTATGCATGTAAATTTAAGAAGCTCATGTAGAATCATTAGAGTAGATGCATCTCGTTAGAGGACTTCATCACTTCGTTATATCAGGAACTAACGAACTCCACTTTGATTGTGCAGCTTTTCCACCACCACAGCCCTTAGAGTATATCCATCCCATGATGATGCTGCCTCCCCTACCTTGCCGAAAAGAAGAGAAGCGTCATCGGCTTGTGCAGGCTAAGAATGCTGTCTGCAAGTACTGCAAACTGATTGGAAATCGATTCGGATGTGGACAAGTCAGAACGACTTACTATAAATGTGAAGTTTGTGATGTTAACTTGTGTCGTGAGGAGACTCGTGACTGTTTCGCTAAATATCATGCTCTGCTTGCTCGTGGAATGCCATTATAAGGAAAGAGGCGGAGCTCTTGATGTAAATTTCTTGACATCACTTGCCTGTCTATCATTCTAAAGCTGCTGATAATGAATGATTTTTGATGAATAGTGTTTGCATTTTTTGCGAGGTTTAACATTAAATTTTATGTATGGTTCATTCTTGAAGCATTTGAGTTATACTCACAGAGAACCACTTGGTATGTATGAGAGGATGGTGGTTCATGTGGCCAGTGTTGATTTATGTGGAAACTGTGAATTGTATAAATCTATACATGTAACATAGTAAATCTGATTGTTCAAGGATGTGTCAGTTTGTACAGTCCGAGAAAAGGACTTTTCTATCTTGGGATAGATCTGTGTTATTTTGTTATTCTCGTTTCAAATTTTTTATCTTGACGGCTTATTCTGTGGATGTTTGCTTTAATTTTGCTTAAGAATGAATATATTATATGTAGGACTCATATTACAAACACAAACAATTTTACGTAGTTTGATGAATTATGATTCCAATATGTTAAAAATCACAAGTTGTTGTTAAGTGTAGTAATTTGCATGTTTGTTGAAGAGATGAAATGTTTGGAAAATGGTCATCATTATCAGATTAACCAATTCTGAAAATTTGCTTGTACAGCTCCAGGAACGTATTCCATGATTCCTGCCCAGAACTGACTGCACCAGGACTTACAGGATGCTAATAAGTATCATCGACTCGTTCATCGCGAAGAATGACGTGCTTGTCGATATTGCAAAATAAACAGGAAACGATTTGAGTGTGGACTTGTCAGAACTTCTTACTACAAATGTGAGGCATGTGAAGTTAATCTGTGCCGGAAGCGGACACGGTGGACTTGCTTCGCAAAAATATCAGACTTGCGTCAATAGAAGTCAGAGTGACGCAGGCTCTTCGGACAGATGCTTCCAAGAGATGTAGAAATAACTGGTTTAGTTAAGTTACATAGAAATGATGTGATACTGTAAAATACAGCACATTATTACAAAGTGCATTGACTGAAAACAAAAATGTATGAAATAAATTCTAAGGTACTTGTAATTTTGAAATAAAGTGCATCAGAGGAAAGTGCTTTGTTTTTGATTTAATCGGCATGGAAGTTTCAAGCAGAAATTTTGAAGTATATTTCAGACTGCAGATGTGAAATGGTATTATCCAAGATGGAGGTGTTAGGATAAGTTTACCATTTTCATAATGGACATGTTTTATTGTAGTTGTTCATGAATTCAGAAGGAATTGTTATTTTGCGTTAGATGGTAATTTAATAATCACGGTTTTCTGGGAAGGCTTTTTATTGAGTAAATGAGAAAGTGAAAGCATTGAGGAAATTTTCTTTATTTGCAGAGCCAACTGCCTATGTATCTCTTCGGAAGAAGGAGCAGCGAGAACTGGGACTCACAAGTAGGAACGAAACGAGGTTTTCAATTTTATAGAAAATCAGAAAGGAGCGAGTTCGTGCCGAGATGACGGTAAACAGCGGGAGGTCGGGCTAAAGTGTGCGTCCAGTGTAAAGCTGCGGACATGAGATACCCTAGCGGAGAGACATTGAAACCAAAGTATATGGGTACTATCTGTGAAGTGTCACTTTGCAAAAGTAGGAAAAGGGAAATGCTTTGACAAATATTCACACGGCAAGGTTCATCTCCTTATCTGGATAGCCTGTTCTGATTTTTTCCACAACATTCCTCCAATGTGCAGTTTATGGAATGCTTTAAAAAATATGTTTATTGACAAGGAGCATCCTGAACTGTGCTGGGTTTGTAGTGCATAATCATTTTGCTTAAATCATTCCTGCTCCCCTACCTTCAAATCTGTGTTCAGTTCTTGATGTTCACCATTATAGATTTGTTGTTAGATTGATTTGTTTGGTTACAATGAAATTGTTTATTGTACTAGATTCATGATTCTCATTAAAAGGTTTGGTAACGTGAATAAGTCTCGAGTTTTTCAATATCATCTACATTCGGTGAATGTTTTGTTCCAGAAACATCCGTTGGAACGGGAAGCTCGTGGGAAAACAAAATCGGGTATTGGATTCATTCCCGAAATTGCTACAAGATGGTCACACAGTAACCACAGCCTTGTGGAGGGCGACCAAACGCAGAGTGTGTCAGTTCATGCAAACTCTGGCAAAGATTTAAATGTGGAGAGACCCGCAAATCGTTTTACAAATGTTAGTGTTTGTAACGTTTTTCTCTGTAAGAAGGAGTGTTTTAGGAAGGTACCATGGAAATGACGATGGGTTGGAAATTACCGGCCATAATAGATATACTCTATATCATTTGAAATGGCCAAATGTCCAGGGAGTTGCAATAAGAGGACATGGTCTTGTGTGGCCCTGTGATATTTTAGGCATCTTGTACTGTTGATGTGTTGATCCATTAATATTTTACACGAGGGATATTTGAGTATGTTTTTGTACTGTCGAAGTAGAATATTTACTGGACTTATGAACAACGAACAAATTAACGTCATGCGCATCCCATACGGATTAAGACTTTAGATTAGATTTCCTTCTGAGCTTGTGTTTCGGAACTTATCATTGTTTTTGCAGGATCACCCATGAAGCCCCCGTCATTCGGCTTAGCAGAACTGGAAACGAGATTTTCCAACGTTTCCCAATTTCAATTTCCAACTCAATTAGGATATTTCCATCAGAACGATCCAGATCCGCGATTCAGATGTTCATCTAAAGCAATGGAAAATTTGGGACGTGTGATAGAAATGGACTGCAATGGAGTTGTGCATACACTTGTGCGATTAAATATGACCCAAAACCGCACGTGTGGATACTGCAGTTTAATGCGAAATGTTACCAAAGCTGGATTTGCGAAGAAGTCGTACTATGAGTGCAATGTGTGCCGAATTCCACTTTGTCGAAATGAATTTCAATGTTTTTTCAAATATCATGAAATATTGAAGAAGCATCATTTGCAGGGACCCATGTCAAGGGCTGAATTTAAGTTGTATACGTCTTTATATAAATTTAATGGGTAACCTAACCTCGTCTGTCGAGGCGTGTTTATCTTAAAAAAAATTCGTGATTTGTTAGAGGATTCCTATTGTGAAGCTGATATTTTTATCTTGAAATAAATTGTTTGCGAGTCTAGCTTGCCAATCTTTTCTAAGGAATTACTAGTAGTTGGTTTTATGAAAGAAGCAAAGAAAGGGGCCTATGAGAGAAGGAAGATTCTTAGTTGCTTGGGTCATGCCGATAAACAAGGGTTTATTTATTTTGTTTCTTTGTTTGCAGCTGTTTTGAGTTGTGAAAAATAAAATCCCTATGTCGTTGTCATAGTTCTTTTTTAAGATGTAGATATTACTAATATCCAGCCGATGTGTGCATTTTATTGAACATTCTAACATTACTGGATGAGCCAGATGTTTAGAAAACATTAACAACATTTTCTTAATTACAGAGCCTTATGCAGTGCATGCGTATGAAAAAACGTTTTCGATGCGTCAGCCTGTGGCAGCACAGACGATGAACCGAAAACCTGGAGAACATTGTCTCCTAAAAATGGATGGCAACAAGCTGAAACGCTGCTTTTACTGTCAGATGGCGAAGATTCGAACACGTGCAGGATATCGTGTGAAAACAACAAGTCACTGTGTGGCTTGCGATGTTCCACTGTGTGGGGGGACAGCAAAATGCTTTGAACTCTACCACGAACTTTTGAAGTCAACTGACCATTATGGAGGCGGGTCTGGTTACCATGGTTAAATGCCCTATACACCAGTCACACGAAAGAGGCGTGGCCAGTGTACTATAGCAATGGAAACAATTCCCCAACATGACGGATACACATTTTCATTGTTGTATTAAATTATTATTGTTAATGGGTTATTAGTTGTTCACGGTGTTTTTATTGAATATTTTCGGTTGTGGTACGAATCTGTATATTGGATGTTTACACTTCTCTAGAGTATTCGGATTCNAATCTGTATATTGGATGTTTACACTTCTCTATGAGTCTATTCAGATTTCGGGTTTTGGTGCTTCAGGTTGGTTGGTAGTGCTCTGGTGTATTGTAAAAGTAAGAGGCAAATAGGTTCTTCAATGCAGAGACAAATCAACCTTTGACCTGTCTTTTCAGATCCCAGACAAACCGCGTTTCCATCAATGTTTCCGAAACCTCGTCGCAATCCACCATACCAAGTGCCCCATCGCCTTGTGGCAGGTTCAAGGAAGCGTTGTGCCATGTGCTACTACAGTCGTGTAAAGACTAAATCTGGATGGGATATCTACACGAACTTTAAATGTGAAGCATGTGATGTTGCTTTGTGCAACAAGGAGTTCACACAGTGTTTTAGGTGCTTTCATGACGGCATCCAACTCCATTACTCATTTGCCAATGCGGACATTTAATGCATGCGATTCGGTTTATTTTAAAACTATATTCTGCATGCAATAGAATATGCATAGTTTAACCTAGTCCGTATTTCTGAATAATTTGAGCCTTGTATTTAGTGTATTATGATTTAGTGTATTATGAATACATGTAGTTGACATGCGATAGAGGTGTTGCGATATTGTTGATGTTTGTACATCTGTCAGTANTAGTGTATTATGATTTAGTGTATTATGAATAGTTGACATGCGATAGAGGTGTTACGATATTGTTGATGTTTGTACATCTGTCAGTGCGTAGGTGGTAAATAGAAAATTAAAATGTATGTGGACTTTATTGTTGAGGATAATATAAGCTTCAGTAGAAAACTTTCAAAATATGTAGACCATATGTATGCTTTTATGTAAATGATTAAATTACGCTGGAAGTGGCACACAATGGTTGTATTTTGTTTGGAGAGCCACGGAATGTTGTACGATTTTGGTATTTTGCAGAACAACGTTTGCCATCAGGAGCATCGTACTATGTAGACAAAACCTTGCGTGTCCAAACGCCTCCCACGTTTATGGTGCCAACTTGCATGGGAAATCAGTTGCACGTTGCAGAGAGGTACAAGGAGGGCAGGAATTATAAGAAATCGTGTCATTATTGTCGTAAGATAGGGGTAACAACGAACAGTGGACATACGGTGGAGACCCAATGGAAGTGTGAGCAGTGTGGGATAGCACTCTGCGTCAACAAGAGAAATTGTTTCGTTTTATTCCATGAAAAGCTTGTCAACGAATCACAAGGATGAAGCGATGTATTTCGTAAAATGAAAGGTAGATACTTGTAAACTGGAATGAGTTGTTGAGATATTAGTAACAAAGTCTCCTGCTTAACGAATTTGAATTAGTTTTACACAAGGATAAGTGGAAGGAAACTCTGATGTCCCAGGTTACATACATTTCAAAGATTACAATAACATATTCCGCTTAAAAACGTAAATTCTGAATTTAAAAAAAGGCGTACAGTGGAAAGTTTTCTTGAAAAGTCATTGTAACTACAATTATAGAGAAGTTCCTGGAGTGAAGCCAATGGATGGGTCTATTTCATATAAATGACCACCCTTCACCTTCATATCACTGACACGATCATGGATGTGTTAAGGTTCTTGTTGATTACGAATTGCAGGAGAGGAAATTGCTTTCATATTCTAACTGTGTACTCTTTGTATCTACTTTTAGGATCTCCGAATGGAAATTATCAAAATGAACAAGACATTGTGCAATTGGGTCTTCACTTGCCGGGGGTTAGGAATATTCATGGAGAGCCACATCGGGCCGTTAGATTTACCAAAGACGAGATTCGATGTGGTCGTAAAAGATGCCATCTCTGTAAAATGAACAAACGAAGGACAGAAAGGGGTTGTCAAGTGGAAACATATTTCAAGTGTAACGTCTGCAACTTGGCGCTATGCAATTCTGCAGCACGAAATTGTTTCGTTAACTTTCACAAGCAGTTTTATGGTGCCGTCAATTGAATATTTGGTTGAAAGCGTATCCGTATTTTTTGCACTGGATCTCCTGTGGAATAACGTGTTTGAAAATGAAGCGCAATAGCTTAGAAAACTCAGTTGATGTTTTCATTTTGTGATTGAATGGGATTTCATCACGTTTTGTTTTTGCTTTGTTAAAGGTTAATTTTTTTACGTATACAATTTCAATTAATTGCTATTTTTGATGATTTTTAGTGATATGTGTTATGGTTTAATGCCATGTTTCAAATAAATTCATCAAGATGTCTTCTTTACTCTACAACCCAAACTGGTGATGTTGTTGAGAGGGAAGTCATGTACAAGGGAGCCTACCTACTGGTAGAAATGAGTGAATTGACGTTGAAGCATTCTGGAAAAAACTACATGTAAATGCTGATAGGTAGAACATATCGATTTGTAATCTTGCAGAGCCAACTATATGAAAAAATACGACAATATTGCAATGCCGTTTAGGGAAACGCGAGAAGAGATAACTATGACAAAGATTACAGAAATGTCATACTTGGCTTGTTAACGGTGAGTGAGGGCGTAACTAACAGATATGTAAAGTGCTGCATAACGGTCTCGCCATGTTTTGGTTGGTGTATTGATGGTAAACGTTGAAAGGGAATGTGTCGATCTTCGGCTTATTGGATCTCTTTTCCGCCAAGGATGTGATGCGTTTCCGTCGCCCTTTTAAGGCTTCATTGTCGATTGCACTGAGCTGCCTTGGCAATTCATTCTTGTTCATTATATTGGTGAAACCTTGTGACCTCTATTGCAGTGTGTGTTGTTATTGGATTTCATTAGGTTGCTTTGATTACATTCGTTTTACGGGGTTTTTATAAGTTAGATTCTTGGAGTAATTAATATCTTTAAAATGGGTTGATGAGTAAGGATTTCACGTTTGATTTAAGCGATGCCCATATAAAAATGATGGAATTTTGCAGCAAGTTTTAGCTTATACGAGTCACTGCCTTTTTTTTTTTTTATCATCTTTTAATATTTTTGGCTTTACAAAACATTCTTGTGCATGCTTTTTTGATTTTGTTTAAATGTTCACTTTCGTTCCTCGGTGCTGTTTCTGCAAGGATGCCCAAACTTGAAAATAAAAACCTTGTACTATGTTCATTGTAGAGAGTCGGCAAAACGCCAAACGTCACAATGTGAAAAATAGAGTGGAAACCCGCCACCAAGCTAACGTCGTATTTGGTAGGAACGTATTGCCATGTTGCTGGAACGATTTCAGGACAAACGGAGGAGAGGTATGTCAGCCTGTCTCATGATCGGTGTCCCACAGGCTGTGGTCACGTGGTAGAACGAAACTGGGAGCTGCGTGAACTTGTGATTTGCGCTTTGCGTCAACAACAGAAATTGTTTGAACAATTTATCATGCGAAACTCAACAATCAAAACAGTATCGAAAGAAAGATCGATACAAGTAGTTTATTTTAAAATGTTATGAAGGAGCCTTGTTTCAATGTTGTTTTGTTTTTCCTCATGGATTAAATATGTTTAGAAAATGGCTTTAACCGTATTGGTATTTTGTATACCATCACCTGTAAAAATGTTCTAATTGTCGAAGTGAATATCGTACCTTGCATGCATTTTGCAGTTTTGTAACCCCAAGAGCATCGAATTACGGTAAAATTAAGTGGCAAGCACGTAACAGGTTAAAGAACTATAGCCTTGATGGGTCATATTGCGCTTGGTGAATTCATAATATTAGCTGTAAATGCAAATATTCGATAATAATTTGATTGGTATGTTTGTAAATACTAGTATGTCATGTTTTTAAATTCAATTTGTTTTACCAAAAAGAACAGTTTGGTTATGAAATAAGAATAAAATGTCGAAAATATTTACTTTGATTTATCATGGGTAATAACACTTTATGTTCTAGAAGATTATTTACGTGTAGTTTCACGAGACCAGTCAGTTTTCGCGAATAAACGCACACACAGTGGACATTAACATCAATAATTTGTGATAGTTAGGTATCGTGAATGAATACATCATTATACATGTATGCACGCTAAAATAAGGTCTCGCGAATTAAAAGGAATCTACAGTATTTACACGTGACCGAAGAAGGCTCGAGCCTCGATTTCAAGAAATTCTTGATTTTTCGAAGTCAAGTGACGTTCTCTTTATTATTTTCGCACTATAACAAAGCAAATTTAGTCAAACTGTCTAACCCTCCATGTTTATTATTCTATGAAGCGGTGGTAGCGCGTACATGTCATCAACCACACGTACAATTACGTTCCTGGATAGGCTAGATTGCATGTCTGGGGTGATAAGGCGTCCTGTTATCGTGTAGGGATGAATAAGTGTTTAAATTTTCCTGCTTCTGGGTAAGGTATTTAGCTGTTACGGTATATTGAGTAATTTATCGCCGATTTGATAAATTATACGCCGGTAATTTTTTGGGGAAAAAATCATTGAATCTATGCATGATAAATATATGGGTTGTGTGTAATAGCCTGGACAATACGAAGGAAAACGTGTCGAAACAATCCCAACATCCCAAGTAATTATACACTTCCGTTTGCTTTAACATCAGAGTTATAAAGGACGAATCTTCATTGGAGTTTTATTGAAGTTCCTTGAGTTGTCAAAAGTCACATATATGTACGTTAAGTAATCCCCCCCCCCCTTATTACGCACTCCATTCTGAGCGTTAATGAGGTCTTTAAAGACATTGCATTAAAAGCAATATTGATGTCCCAAAAGTGCTATACATGTTTAATGTGTTACACGTTAGCACAAGTAGAATCGCAGATGACTCAAAAGTAATTTCTCCTAAGTGAAACGTGTGTGTACATGTAATATGTAACGGATTGACATATTAGAATGTTCGAGCGACATTTTCTCAGTTTTACGTTTTACTGTCATCACACATTCTGTTATTGATCTCTAAAAAAGTTTTTACTTTCCGTAAAACCATGTACATCTTCAAGGTTTTTTAAGGTCATATCCGAAAAGACCTGTGATTCTCACTTCTTAAATACCAAGCTCTTGGCGAAAGGAGCGATCACTACCTATTTTAACGTCTTAGATTTGACGCCGGCCGGTGCGAGCACGGGGCGTCGAACGCACGAGCCGAGCCTCACCGATCACGAAGCGAGAGCTCTAAAGTGATTC
>CAJDSM010016431.1:16497-31271 GCA_903981925.1 Ostrea lurida
TCAATACTTTTAGACTAATTGCGTACGGTCTTGATTTCGTGCAAACCTGCTATAGATCACCGATACTTTTTGATGGAAATATAGTTCAAAATATCAACCCAACAACCATTTGAGAAACATTCCTGAAACTTCCTGGATAATTACGTCTACGTCTTTCATATAATTAAGAATACCCGTTACCATATTAGAAAGGGTTTTCAGCAAACACATTCCAAGAATTTGTGTAACCCTAACACGCACATTATATCAATTGTAAGGTTTCTTACAGCACACACTAATTGTATTGAATCACTTTAGAGCTCTCGCTTCGTGATCGGAGGTCGGTCGTGCGTTCGAGCCCCGTGCTCGCACCGGCCGCGTCAAATCTAAGACGTTAAAATAGGTAGTGACTGCTCCTTTCGCCAAGAGCTTGGTATTTAAAGTGAGAATCACAGGTCTTTTCGGATATGACCTTAAAAAACCTTGAAGATGGTACATGTTTTTACGGAAAGTAAAAACTTTTTTTAAGAATCAATAACAAGATGTGTTTGACAGTAAAATAAATATGAGAATTCGCTTTCGAACATTCTAATATGTCAATCCGTTCATATTACATGTACCACACGTTTCACTAGGAGAAATTACTTTTGAGTCATCTGCGATTCTACTTGTGCTACCGTGTAACACATTAAACATGTATAGCACTTTTGGGACATCAATATTGCTTTTAAATCAATGTCTTTAAAGACCTCATTAACGCTCAGAATGGAGTGCGTAAATAGGGGGGGGGGGATTACTTAACGTACATATATTGTGACTTTTGGACAACTCAAGGAACCTCAATAAAACTCCAATGAACATTCGTCCCTTTATAACTCTGATGTTAAAGCAAACGGAAGTGTATAATTACTTGGGATGTTGGGATTGTTTCGACACGTTTTCCTTCGTATTGTCCAGGCTTTCACACAACCCATATATTATCATGCATAGATTCAATGATTTTTCCCAAAAAATTACCGGCGTATAATTTATCAAATCGGCGATAAATTACTCAATACCGTAACAGCTAAATACCTTACCCCAGAAGCAGGAAAATTTAAACACTTTTATCCCTACACGATAACAGGACACCTTATCACCCCAGACATGCAATCTAGCCTATCCAGGAACGTAATTGTACCTGTGGTTGATGACATGTATGTGCTACCACCGCTTCATAGAAAATAACATGGAGGGTTAGACAGTTTGACTAAATTTGCTTTGTTATAGTGCGAAAATAATTAAGAGAACGTAACTTGACTTCGAAAAATCAAGAATTTCTTGAAATCGAGGCTCGAGCCTTCTTCGGTCACGTGTAAAATACTGTAGTTCCCTTTAATTCGCGAAGACCTTATTTAGCGTGCATACATGTAATATGATGTATTCATTCACGTACCTAACTATCCAAATTATATGATGTTATGTCCACTTGTGTGTGCGTTTATTCCGCGAAAACTGACTGGTCTCGTGAAACACACGTAAATAATCTTCTAGAACATAAAGTGTTATTACCCAATGAATAAATCAAAGTAAATATTTTCGAACATTTTATTCTTATTTCATAACCAAACTGTTCTTTTTGGTAAAACAAGATTGAATTTAAAACATGACATACTAGTATTTACAAACATACCAATCAAATTATTATCGAATATTTGCATTTAACAGCTAATATTATGAATTCACCAAGCGCAATATGACCCCATCAAGGCTATAGTTCTTTAACCTGTTACGTGCTTGCCACTTAATTTTACCTGATTCGATGCTCTTGGGGTTACAAAACTGCAAAATGCATGACAAGGTACGATATTCACTCGACAATTAGAACATTTTTACAGGTGATGTATACAAAATTCCAATACGGTTAAAGCCATTTTCTAAACATATTAAATCCATGGAGGAAAAAAAACAACATTAAAAAACAAGGCTCCTTCATAACATTTTAAAATAAACTACTTGTATCGATCTTTCTTTCAATAACTGTTCTTGATTGTTGAGTTCGCATGATAATTGTTCCAACAATTTCTGTTGTTGACGCAAAGCGCCAAATCACAAGTCACGCAGCTCCAGTTTCGTTTCTACCACGTGACCACAGCCTGTGGTACACCGATCATGCGACAGTGCTGACAGACTCTCCTCCGTTTGTCCTGAAATCGTTCCGCAACATGCAATACGTTTCCTACCAAATACGTAGCTGGTGGCGGTTTTCTCACTCTATTTTTCACATTGTACGATTTTGGGCGTTTGCCGACTCTCTACAATGAACATAGTACGAAGGTTTATTATCAAGTTTGGCATCCTTGCAGAACCAGCCGAGGAACGAAAGTGAACAATTTAAAAATAAAAAAGCATGCACAAAAATGTTTTGTAAAGCCAAAAATATCAAAGATAAAAAAAAAAAAGGCAGAATGACTCATATAAGCTAAAGTTGCTGCAAAATTCCATCATTTTATTGAGAGCATCGCTAAATCAACGTGAAATCCTTACCTCAACCCCATTTTTAAAGATTAAATACTCCAGAATCTAAAAATAAAACCCGTAAAACGAATGTAATCAAAGCAACCTAATGAAATCCAATATCAACACACACTGCAATAGAGGCCACAAGATTTCACCAAACTAATGAACAAGAATGAATTGCCAAGGCAGCTCAGTGCAATCGACAATGAGAGGCCTTAAAAGGGCGGAAACCGATCACATCCTTAGGCGGAAAAGCATCCAATAAGCCGAAGATCGACACAATTCCCTTTTCAACGTTTTACCATCAATACACACTCAAAACGATGGCAGGACCGTTATGCAGCACCTTTCTCATATCTGTTAGTTACGCCCTCACTCACCGTTAACAAGCCAAAGTATGACATTTTCTGTAATCTTTGTCATATATATCAATGAAGATCTATGTTATCTCTTCTCGCGTTTCCCTAAAACGGCCGTATTTTGTCATATAGTTGGCTCGCAGATTACAAATCGATATGTTCTACCTATCAGCATTACATGTAGTTTTTTCCACGAATGCTTCAACGTCAATTCACTCATTTCTACCAGTAGGTAGGCTCCCTGTGTACAATGATTTCCCTCTCAATCCCAGTTTGGTGTAGAGTTAAAAAGACATCTTGATGAATTATTGAAACATGGCATTAAACCATACACACATATCACCAAATATCATCAAAAATAGCAATTTAATTGAAATTGTATACGTAAAAAAATTAACCTTTAACAAAGCAAAAACAAAACGTGATGAAATCCCATTCAAATAAAAATGAAAACATCAACTGAGTTTTCTAAGCTATTGCGCTTCATTTTCAAACACGTTATTCCACAGGAGATCCAGTGCAAAAAAATACGGATACGCTTTCAACCAAATATTCAATTGACGGCACCATAAAACTGCTTGTGAAAGTTAACGAAACAATTTTCGTGCTGCAGAATTGCATAGCGCCAAGTTGCAGACGTTACACTTGAAGTATGTTTCCAGCTTTGGCAACCCTTTCTGTCCTTCGTTTGTTCATTTTACAGAGATGCATCTTTTCACGCACAATCGAATCTCGTCTTTGGTAAATCTAACGGCCCGATGTGGCTCTCATGAATATTCCTAAACCCCCGGCAAGTGAAGACCCAATTGCACATGTCTTGTTCATTTTGATAGTTTCCATTCGGAGATCCTAAAAGTAGATACAAAGAGTACACAGTTAGAATATGAAAGCACTTTCCTCTCCTGCAATTCGTAATCAATAAGAACCTTAACACATCCATGGTCGTGTGTCAGTGATATAGAAGTGAAGGGTGGTCATTTATATGAAATAGACCCATCCATTGGCTTCACTTCTAAGGAACTTCTCATAATTGTAGTTACAATGACTTTTCAAGAAACTTTCCACTGTACGCCTTTTTTTAAATCAAGAATTTACGTTTTTTAGCGGAATAATGTTATCTGTAATCTTTTGAAATGGTCATTGTCACTGGGACATCAAGAGTTCCTTCCACTATTCCTTTTGTGGTTAAACTGAATTCAAATTCGTTAAGGCAGTGGACTGGTACTATAATCTCAACACACCTCATTCCAGTTATACAAGTATTACCGTTTCATTTTACCGAAATACATCCGCTTTCATCCTTGTGATTCGTATGACAAGCATTTTCATGGCAATAAAACGCAAACAATTTTCTTCTTGTTGCGCAGAGTGCTATCCACACTCGCTCACACTTTTCCATTGGGTCTCCACCGTATGTCCACTGTCGTGTTCACCTATTACGACAATAAGTGACGACATTTCTTATAATTCCTGCCCTCCTGTACCTCTCTGCCAACCGGTTGCAACTTGATTTCCCATGCAAGATGGCACCATTAAACGTGGAGGGTCGTGACACGCAAGGTTTTGTCTACATAGTACATGCTCCGGATGGCAAAACGTGTTCTGCAAAATACCAAATATCGTACAACATTCCGTGGCCTCCAAACAAAATACACAGATTTGTGCCACTTCCAGCGTAATTTAAGTCATTTCAAAAAGCAATACATATTGTCTACATTATTTTTGGAAAGTTTTCTACTGAAGCTTCTATTATCGCTCAACAATGAAAGTCCATATCATTGTTAAATTTTTCTATTTAGCCACCTTACGCACTGACAGAGTGTACAATACTTCAATCAATATAGCGTACACATACCCATCGCACTGTAACTATTCATGTACATAAAATCTCAATACACTTAAATACAAGGCTCAAATTATTCAGAAAATAGACTTAGGTCTAACTATGCACTCATTCTATTTGCATGCATAGAATACATTTTTTTAAAATAGAAACCGAATCGCAGTGCATTAAATGTCACGCATTGGCAAATGAGTAAGATGGAGCTGTGGATTGCCGCTATTGAAAACACCTAATCACGTGTGTTGAACAGTCCTTGTTGCCACAATTTGCAACTCACGATGGCTTCACGTGTTAGTTCGTGTAGATCTATCCATCCAGAATTTAGTCTTTACACGACTGTTAAGTAAGCACATTGCACAACGCTTCCTTGATACCTGCCGACAAGGCGATTGGGGCACACTTCGGTATAGGTGGATTGCGACGAGGTTTCGGAAAGCATTGATGGAAACGCGGTTTGTCGATGGTGACTAAAGACAGGTCATAATGGTGATTTGTTCTCGTCAGCAACTTAGTAAGGCGAGAATCCGAGTAATTGGCGCTACTGCTTTTAGACTCGACACATACGCACTCAAGAGCACATGACCAACCGCATCTTACCTAGCACGCCAAAACCCAAGCAAATCTGTAATAGAACTCCATGATAAGTGTACGATCATATACACAACCATCAAGGTACCACACCGAAGATTCTAAAGGTGAACCGCGTAGGGGAGAAAGTAGGCACCTTAATACAGCAATACTATGAAGCATATAAAACCACTTTAAATACATAACACTTAGTGACCAAAAGTGTATCCAGCTCAAGTTTGGGTGAATTGTTGTTCCTGTTGCTATTAGCTACACTGGCCACGCGCTGCTTCGTGTACTGGTGGCTGATAGGTGCATTTATACCTAGAGTATAACCATGCACCCGCTAGCACTAGTAATGGTTTCGAGTTGCTTCAAACATGTTTGTGTGAGTAGTTCCAAAGCTATTTCTGCTGTCCCACCACACAATGTGGATAAGTCGCAAGATCCCAGCACTAGTGTTTGATTTTCGACACGATACTAAATCTTCGCACGTCGTCTCGTCATCTTCGCATTGACAGTAAAAGCAGCGTTCAGCTTGTTCCATCCATTTTTAGGGACGAAGTTCTCCAGGTTTTCGGCTTTCATCGATACTGGCTGCCCACAGGCTGACGCATGCAAAACGACGTTTTTGTCATACGCATGCCTGCGAATAAGGCGTCTGTAATTAAGAATCGTTCTGTTATGTTTTCTAAAACTCTGGCTGCATCCAGTCAATGTTAGAAATGTTCTAATCAATAGTAAGCACATCATTCCGTGGATATTAGCTAATCTTCACCATCTAACAAAAGAAGTAATTATGCGACAACGATCATAGGGACTTATTTTTCACAATCAAAAGCAACAGCTGCACAAAGAAAGAAATAAAGAAATTAATCACCCCTGTTTACGGCAATGACCCAAGCAACTAAGAATCTCCTTTCTATAGGCCCCTTTCTTTAGCTTCTTCATAAAACAACTAGCTTAGTAATCCTTAGAGAAAAATGACAATAGACTCGCAACACACATTTATTAAGATAAAAATATCTGCTTCACAAAGGAATCCTCTTCAACAAATTAACGAAGTTTTTTTTAGATAAACACGCCCGACAGAACTGAGTAGAGTTACCCATTACAATTATATATAAAGACTATTACCAACTTAAATTCAGCCTTGATATGGGTCCGCACAATGATCGCTATTCTTCATATTCCATGATATTTGAAAAAAACATTGAAATTCATTTCGACAAAGTGGAATTCGGCACACTTGCACTCATGTACGAACTCTTCGCAAACTCCAGCTTGTAACATTTGCATTAAACTGCCCGTATCCACACGTGACGGTTTTGGGTCATATTTAATCGCACAAGTGTTGCACAACTCCATTGCAGTCCATTTCTATCACACGTCCCAAATTCTCATTGCTTGTAGATGTAAACATCTGAATCGTGCGGGATGCTGGTCTTCTGATGGTAAATAACCTGATTGAAGTTCGGAATTGAAAAACGATTGGAAATCTTGGTTTCCAGTTCTGGGCTAAGCCGACTGGACGGGGCTTCATGGGTGAGTCCTGCAAAAACAATATGTAACAAGTTCCCGAAACACCATCAGCCAGCAGGAACATCTATCTATATAAGTTTGTAATCCAGTATGTGAATGCGCCATGGACTATGTGTTCGTTGTTCATAAGTCCTGTAACATATTACTACTTTCGCATACAGTAACAAAAACATACTCAAATCGTATCCCTCTGTAAAAATATTTAATGGATCAACAGACATATAGTTAAAATATAACACAGGATTCCAAACAGATCGAGTCCTATTCGCACTTCCTGGACATTTACCTCATATGGCCGGTATTTCGACCCATCGTCTATTCACTCTGGTACTCCTAAATCTCCTCTTACAGAGAAAACGTTACAAACCTACGATTTGTAAAACGTCGATTTGCGGGTCAAATATTGAAATAATGAGTTTCCCCCAAATACTTGGGTTTCTTCACGCATCTTTGGTTCTGGGCGGAGCTTATCTATGGTTAATGCTTGGAATTCTATCCGTGTATACTTTTGATATACACAGGACGTGTATTAGGGCTGTCTGTAGGGTTTCTGTGGTTATTGTGTGCGTAATGGTGGTATCCCTAGCAGTTGCTGACAGTCTACACCCTGTCCCTCCTTGGTTCAACGTACATGCATAAATGTAAACCTATTAGAATTATTGATATAGATTAATTCAGTAAGTTGTGTTTTAGGAATTAAAGTACAAATTATGGTTTTATGTACATGTATTTCACTTCTGATTTTGCAATTAAAAAAACTAACATCTAAAAAAAACCCCCTAAACTCGGGAATACTGGGCTTCTTCAAGATCTAAAGAATGTCGGCAATTATTGGCTGTGATTTGTATTAAAACACCTTTCTGGGGTAGCTGCAGACTAAGATATCTGCAGATGTCAATTCACGTGAGATCTATTGTTGAAAGTTTGATTGACTGCTATCAGGATGCAGGTAAAATTTGGGGGCGTTAACTTAAAATTGGATCTTTAACAATACGGAACAACGTTTTCGTGCAGTAGTTTATTATATCATACATTAGTGATGCTTGCATGGACCCCTTTTCAACATTCCAACAAGGAAACCGCAGGTTGAGGTGATGGGTAATCCTAACAATATATATATATTTTTTATTATATTTCAGTGACTGGAGAAAATACTTTGAGCTCTGATCCAGCAAACTTAATGTTCCTGATCCCAGTTGGTATGGATGAACAGGAAGGAACGCCAATTCCCGAAGAAGATCATATGGTGGACATTGTTAGTAACACGAATGATTGCGAGTGGAAAATTTCATCAGCGTTTACTTTGAGTCAACAATCTTTATTTGAAGATAATGACAAAGCGAATTGGATGGAATATATCGAGGATGGACAGAATATTTCTCTGGTTCACCCAGGTAGATGTGGGGGAATGATCGAAACTCCAATGGAATGCAAAGGAGATTCAAAACTGAAAAGACATATCAGAGGCACTTTGGAAGACGGCGATGACTTGGATGAGCAGTCCCTCATGATGAAGAATGTAGCAGTCACTCAAAAGAACTCATCAAGGATCACCAAAGGATCACCAGCAGGAAAACAACCCTCTGGTTCGAGTTGTTACAAGTTTAAATCAGGGCGTGGAAAAAAAGTTAAGAAAAAATCGAAACCGAAGATTCAAACTAACAGAAAGATGTCTGCAAAGCGTCATACTACTTCCGTGGTATCGAATAAGGAAGGTTTTAAAAAGTCAGCTAAATATTTACCGAATGACAAAACAGTAAAGGCAGTACGGAAAGGTTTGTTTCGTTATGATTTCAGAACTTCCCAGAGAAAATGCAAACAAAGTGCAAAACGAAAAGTGTGTGTTCCAGTTGCTTCTCCACCAAAAGTAAGCAAGTTACCTCAGGTCAGTCAAAGAAAACATAAAGAATCCAACCTAAACACCAAAAACATTGAAACAATAGTTACGGACAACGGAGATACGGTCTCCGAAACTTCAGTTGAGACGGTTGGAAAGAAACAAAAAGAACCAAGGAAGAGAAAAGAACCAAGGAAGGGAAAAGCAATATCTCAGAATATTTATCCAAGTCATTATTTGGTGTGCCAGGAAAGAAAAGAAAAGTGCGCATACTGCTTAGAGAGCTCAGAGGTCGGAAGTGCAAGTGAACCTGTTAACACTAAATGCAAGATTTGCAATGTGTTCCTCTGCAAAAGTATTTGGAGGAAAGGCGGACGATCGTGTTTTGAACGGTACCATCAGGAGAGAGCTAAACTCATCACAGATACAACTGTTGGTCCATCATCAAGCATAGAAGAGAAGATGTCTGTCCATTATCCTGTGAACATTAGTTGCTACCATGACAGTCGGAAAAAGAAGGTCTGCGAAATATGTTATGCAAAGAAGAGCAGGGGAGAGATGGAGGGGTCCACGAAAACAGGCTATAAATGCAGTGTTTGTGCAGTTGGGCTCTGTGCTAGAGACAAATCCTGCTTTAAAGAATATCACAATTTGCTTTTTCAAACAAACCCTGAATCTTCAGAACCTGCGTAAATTTCAAACTTACTACGATATTTGTTTTGTCTTCTAATTATATTTCGTCAACGCACAAATGTAGTTCATGCTTACCGTAGTGTTTATCTCATAATCTTTATTCTCTTCTGAATTCGCTGTGGTGTATTCATACATTTGTTGAAAAACATTCAATGTGCTATCGGTGGATTTTTACTATATATCTATTGTGCAAAGTTTGGTTGTATATTGTTGTTGTATTGTTGTTGTGTTGGTATTGGGTCATTACAAGGGCTACGTTATAGTATCTCTGAAGGTACGCAAACGTTCTACAGTTGAGGATTGTTTAAAGTTTTTGAACAGCTGATACGACCTACAGTTTTATTAGACCTTTACGGGCGGGAGTGAATCTTTTTAAATAGTCCATACAATTTATTCGTGCATAGGCATTATTTTGCAACCTTTTTCTTGTAGAGGGACCAGAAAGTTCACCATTTACTCATGAACATTTTGACTATGATCGCCACATTCCGGTTCGTATCACACAAGAAGAAAGCGCATGCCGCCGTCGTGTGTGTATGGTTTGTAGGTTAAACAAACTTAAAACCACCAGCGGTGGAATGATTCAGTCTCGATGGAAGTGTCCTGAGTGTCAAGTGGCGCTTTGTCGAGGAAACCGGAATTGCTACGCTCTGTACCATTCTTCAGTTTTTAAAATCCCTTTCGAGGGTGCATTGTCCATTAGTAGGTTTTTTCAACCTCCTGATAAGAGAGTTCCAAGACGACCACGTGACATAAGCTAGTTGTAAAATAGAGATTTACAATATACAAGATCTATTCGTAACGAAAATGTATGGTTTAATAAGTTTTTTGTTTTGCATGCTCAAAGCCCATTTAGTGATGTATCGGAGTAAATTTGTGAAATTATAATTGATTGTGCATATAAATAGAATTAGAAATGTGACAAGTTGTTATGTTTTATGTTTCAAGCACAACTCGTGCAATTTTTGCTTTGAAGCCACACTTGTATGATGTATTAAAAATACCTTTGTATACTCAAGTTCATGGGATGTGCAAGCGATTTATCGATCGATAAATTGAAAGTAGAATAGGACAATGAAGTGATCATTTCACGTCTTCAAATATATATATAGGATTATGTAGAGTCGTTATTCACTTTTCATAAATGTGGAATGCCTAATTCATCACATTTATATTATTCAAGTATATGTGCATGTCCTTCAAATATTTGCACCTATCTCCAAATGAATTTGACGATAAGTATACCTATCTTTAATGCATTTCAGAAGTTAAATGTAGATAATTGATTTAAAGAGAAGTGCAACTGAACCTATCTTTAATTATAAAATTACTGACTATGATAACTACACCCTCCAAATCTTGAGTCATTACAATCTTTCCGATTTTGTGCGAAATATGTCCCGTAATACAAACTTCATTCTTAGTTAGGTTATATCCTACTCTCACTCTTTACAGTACCGACATTATACATGCACTCGAGTTTGAAAAAATCTTAATTTCTACTTCAATCTGGTTGTCGTTGCTCTGTGTGTTTCCCTCTATTTTCAAATCTCTCTTTAAGTGAGTGTTCATTATTTTTAATAACTTTCAGTGACTTGAATCTGTGCAAAATTGATATTTTCCTATTGTCAAATCCTTTGTTGAAATGTATCGTGAATTGTATCTTTCTTTGAATCAATTTTGCTTAAATTCATTTTGTTTAAAGATAAGTAGAATTCAACTGATTTTATTTGTAATTGAATTATTTAGATACATGTAATTAGATAAGTGTAATTGATTTGAATCTAGGTTCAATTATTTAAAGAGAGGTATACTTATCATTAATTCATTTGCTTGTATTTTATATTCAATTATACTTTTTGCTTTCATTTGGAAATAGGTTCAAATATTTGAAGATCTATAAAACGGTATGACATAATTTGTCGAAATGCGCATCTGGTGCATAAAAATTGGTACCGTATATTATTTATAATATGATATACAAGTTTATTTGGTGTTCCATAAATATAAAATTTGTAAAAGGATTTTCTTGTATAAAGGGGAAACCTTTAATATATCTACTCAAAAGATGCAATTTACTAGCTGTGGATTTAAAAACGGAACCTTTGTGAGAAGTACATTCAAGTGTATTGTTTATGTGAACTCCAGGTAGTTTCTCATTGCAAATATTGTCAAGAGGATCATCAGAATCGTGGAAGATCTAACGACGGAGAGTTTAATTTTGACTTCATTTGATGTGATCCCATTGCTCAGGCGTATACATCTTGTGTTTGTTTTGTATGTTGTTATACATCCCAAGTGAGAAGTTTTCACTCATGATGGGTCGTTACCAGCATAAGGTGAAGTGCCCCAGATTCCGATCGAAGCCTGGCTCTTGTGGACGTAGCGGTGATGGTTATTTCTCGTTAGAACGCCTACCGTTATATGCTGTATTTTGTTTGCTTTACGTCCGTTCGAGACATTTTCATTCATCAGCTATAGGTGAAGTACTATATGCATGGTGCTCGGGGCCCAAGCAATGAGTGCTCTTTATTGCACCAACACCTATAGGCACACAAACTTCTTTCAATTTTTAGCCTTTTCGCTTCTGAGGAAGAGACACTAGTCTATATATAATAAAGTATTTATGGTATATAGATGACTTTGCAACACTTTACACAATCATTTCCCATGATTAAGACTATAGACAGTTGCTTCTTCAACAAAAAATTGAAAAAGGAAATATTCATATCCAGTGATCAGTTATTCTAAAAATTACTTCGTTAATCTCCACTCTGATTCTACACACAAGTACTCTGAAGTTGATACATGTATTAAAGCAATGGTGAAGTTCCTCATTGACAATATTTTTGTAGTTTTTAGTGATCAGGTCTTACAGCAGTTGGTTATTATTCCATGGGCACGAATTGTGCCCCTTTTTTAGCTGGCTTGTTTTTATATTTTTACGAGGCAGAATTTTTCACAAGCAAAAAAATCTCCAGCTTAGGGCTTAAATTTGACACTTTTGGATATTTTTATCTATTAATAATGATTTTCATTCTTATTGTCGATTCGATTTATCCAGTGACCTACAAGAAAGACACCACAGAGTCATCCATGATCTGCTTCGTACTGATATTTCTTTGAACATAACACATTAACGGCAAACTAACAACTAAACTTTAATGATATGATAAATGGGACTATTTTACAACTTTTCCAAATCGTCAACTCCCATATTTACGTAGCAACCATTCATTATCACCTGCCAGTGGTGTGTCTGTCAACTTATTCGAATACACAAGACTTGTTTTCCGGATGATCCAGTTTGAAATCGAGACGGTACCTCAACAAAAGGTTTGAAAGTCTCGGTTTAAAGTGAGCATTTCGCAAATTTTTATGGCCATTATAACGATCTAATTGTAGTACAGCCTGTCATTGGCTGACGTGTTCTTTAAGCCGTTTCTCTATACACTGATTTTGATCGGATTACCAAGACCAATGGGCTCACAAGTGGCCGGTCGACCAGGGGATGCTTCTCCTCCTAGGCACTGATCCCACCTCTGGTGTGTCTAGGGGTCTGTGTTTTGCCCAACTTTTGTTTGGTATCTATTTTGGACTTTGCACGAGATTGGATCACATTTGCCTTTATTATATTGAACTAGATCTTATTGCCGATAAATGGGGGCATAAACTTGCAGATAACAGATACAGGAATTCTTCATTCAGATATTTGTCATATTTAACTTATTTACAGATCAAAAAGAAATTTCGCATCAAGCCTAAGGCGTTGACAATTAGTAGTGATTGGTCCTACACAAAGCCCATGACATTCAAGTCTGTTTTAACTCATGTAAAAGTCTTGTCAGTTTTACGCGAAAGTGACACACATTTTGAAACAATTATGACATTTACGGAGGGTAGCAAGCGAAGATCATGCAAACGCTTACTGACACGGGATCTCCGTGTTTTAAAATTCCGGATTTTCCAATGACTTTAACCTTCCCGGACGTTCGGAGAAGGAACCAGTTTATTATCAAACATTAGTAAATCACGTTAGAAATTTGATCGCCACTGGTCCCTCCCGTGTTGAAACGGCGCTCTAACCTCCAAGGTTACCGAAAACATACGGTAGGTACAAAGACTTGAATAAATAGACGGATTTTAAAGGTACTAAAAATACTATCTCAGACACTATCCTTGTTAAGCATAAACGGAGTTTAAGATGCAAATGAACGTATCATTTGAAGTCTGCAGAGATTAGGAAAAAAATTGCCGTGCAGTTATGAAGAACGGGCTGCTTGAATACAGCTTAACAGTAACCACAAGAAGATAGGGATAATGGGACTGGATGTTTTTTGGGGGAAATTTTTAGCAAATGGACTGGTATGATTAATCAATTTCGGGAAGAACTGTGTTCAATGGTTTCAATTTGTTCACAATACGCTGTGTTTTTAATAGAGAAACCTCGACGGTCATTGGTAATCAACCCCGCAAAATAAAAATGGCGAAGGCTGACTTTGTGTTCCTGCACTTCCAACAGGTCTCATCTGTGACAGCATTCGTTTAGAATATATTTCAGTAGATGTCTGTTAATATGAAGTTATATGACCTCCATAAATAATTCAATGACGTTTACAGATGGCATTACGCAAGCGTCGGGTTTTCAATCAGAAGTCCAAAAATTCTGGATGTAAAGAGTGCGAATCTGGATGACAGATCCTGCCCGCATGCCGACCACAAATTTGGGATTCAAAGGTGCAAGCTTATGCATTTGGTTAACCGAACCAAATAAGAGTTCTGCCAGTGAGATCAAATAACCAAAAATAAAAAAACGACTCATCGTTCACAGGGGTAAGTTCATGTTGTATGATACCGGAGGTGGAATCACTTCAGTGTGATCAAATAATGATATAGAATTTCTATTTATTTGGCCTTATTTGAATTCTACTTTCCGTCATATTCGAAAATGTTTAGCTTCTATTAAAACGCCAAGTGTATGACGCTCAAGGAGTTTCAGTGGGATTTCATTGGGAACCTCCATTTACAAAGCCATCATGGAAAGGCGAGTGATTTGTATTCCTAATATTGGACGCACGGCGAAGAGGCATTTATTACTGATGTTAAAAATGATATACATGTATTCTGATTTATTACAAAATTTCCTAATGGATATTATTTTTGTTCTACACAGAGTATAATTTCAAAGGAATATTTGATTATGTATATTGAATAATTAATGATGATTTAGTTAAGTCTGTATATTCATGCATTACGACACTTACATGTATTTCAGCGGAGAGTTCCTCTTATACGTGTGGTGGAGGGTTATTACAATGACGTCATGATCAACCCAACATCTCTGAATTTGCTTGAGGTCAAAGCCAGATCGGCCAAGAACCCGCCTGCGTTTCTGCTGAACAAGGTTCTTGAGTTTGTGTTCACTGATGTCGAACTTAAGATGTCCAAAGGAGTA